>JBAWJQ010003920.1:0-203185 GCA_037783105.1 Bactrocera zonata
ATTTACATAAGCCAAGATGACATTAATAGCGAATACATGGTAGACATCTTAAGGACACATGTTAAAACTAAAAAAGCGGGAATTTTTTCAGAAATAGCTGACTCCGAATACAACAAAGATCAACTAAAATTAATCGAAATATTTGGCAGTAGCATCAAATTCTTTAAATGTTTATTTCATGCCAAAGACTTGTCAGATGAAACAGAGGCATATCGGTACATTTCAAAGTACCACAAATATGAAACTGGGCATGCTGGCATAAATGAAAATTATAATGGTTTAAAACACCTTATATATATTAAAAAACTAAAAGAGTTAATACAAAAATATGTAAACAATTGCGATATATGTAATAAAGTAAGGTATGACAGAAATCCGTTGAAACCTAAGTTTCACATAACACAAACTCCTACTGAAATTAATGATATTGTTCATGTTGATAATTTTACATTCCTAAAGCAAACTTTCATGACAACTATAGACAAATTCTCAAAATTTGCAATGGCATTGCCTTTGGAAAACAGAAATAGTTTGACTCTTGTTGAAAAACTTAGACAATATGTTTCTATTAAAGGAAAGCCAAGAAAAATTATAGCTGATAATGAATTTAATAACGTTAATGTTAAGGATTTTTTTAACATAGAAAATATGGAGGTTCATTTTACCAAGCCAAATAGTCATACAGGGAATTCGGATATAGAACGTTTTCATAATATAATTAGCGAAAAACTTAGAGTTGCTGAATTAGAATATAGGACTCTCTCAGTTCAAGAAAAAATGTTTAGATGTATCGAATTTTATAACAAATCGATTCATTCGGTAACTAAGGAAAAACCAATTTACATAGAAAATGGGAAAGTAAATAAAGAAATAATATTCAAAAAATTAAAAGAAATAAAAGAAAACAATATTAAAAAACTTAATGAAAAAAGAGAAAATGTTGTAATAAATAAAGAAGAAGCATTTGTTAAGAGTTATGTGGCAGTACGTCATAAGAACGCACCACGATATAGGAAGCTTAAACTAGATAATGTACATACAACCAATATTAAAAGAGAAAATAAATTTGCAGATCAACTGGACACTAATATTTTTGATACTAATGACAATGACTCCAACAGCAACGTCCATTTTAACCATCCAACCGATTCATGAAAACAGCGGATATGTGGAAATTAGTACATCCAAAACGGAAATTGTAGTTTCATCAGAATTTATAATACACGCCATAGACCCTTATGAAATTTTATATTTAATTAACAACATGACTTTTAATACAAATCTCTTGAGGCCATTACATCGCGATTTACTTAGGAATGAACTCTTAATCCTTAAAACAAAAGTCAAAACCTTAATACCTAAATCTAGTGGGAATAGGCATAAAAGAGGATTATTTAATTTGGTTGGGACAATGAATAAATATTTATTTGGAACAATGGATGACATAGATAGAAAGGATATTGAGGATCACTTAAAGTTTATTGATCAAAATATGCACAATTCTATTACAACCTTAAACCAACAAGTTAAAATAAATAAATATTTTGAAAAAACATTTAAATATTTAAAAACAACAATAGAACAAGACAGGGGAAAAATACTAGATTATGAAAGAGGAAATGATAAAATTCTAAAGGATGCTGCATTAAACAACATGTTTAACGAACAAATCTTAAGAATACATGTCCTTAAAGAAAAAATTGATCATATTCGAGATAGCATTGCAGCCGCCAAACATGGATTATTACATCCAGGAATTTTGACAAGTGAAGAAGTTGATATATACGAAATAGACCCATTTAAGTTGCAACATTTAAAAATGTGTGCAATTCAGTATGCAGAAAAACTGCTCCTTTTAATAGTAAAGGTACCACGAAATTTTAGCACAGTTCAATTAAAAGTTATTCAGCCCATTTCAAATGAACAAATGAGAGAAATTACTTCCGTTTCAGAAACAGTTTTTAATTACAATAATAAAATTTATACATATGAAAAAGACAAAACACTTAATGAATTAAAAACTTCAAAACATTGTATTTTTACAAAAACATGTCTATTAAGTAAGAACGAAATAACAGAAATAAATGAAATTGACGATGAAACATTAATAGTAAAAAATTTGAAAAATACTAAGCTAGTACAAGATTGTGATCACAGGAAAGTAATACTGGAAGGAAATTATTTAATACACTACCAAAATTGTACACTAGAAATTAACAATCAAATTTTCTCTAATAAGGTAAAAATATTCCAACAAAGATTTTACTTTCCTGTAAATGAAGAAACTAATTTTACAAATAAAATTTCATTTGAAGAAATGAGACTGGAACATTTAAAGAACATAGAAAAAATAGAAGAACTTAAGTACCATAAGAAAATAAATTATTAAATTTCATTTGTAAATTTTATTATTACTTTACTTTTAATAAGCCTTCTCTTGTATATGTTAAGAAAACAAAAACAAATGCGAGTAGAAATTGTAAACAAACCTCAGGAGAGTTTTGTATCTAGAACAACAGCAAACACAGATGGTGTGAAGATAGTCTGGTAGATAAGAAAATACATTTATTTAAGAAAACCAGAAGATATGTAAAATTAAGATATGAGAAGAAACACTGATCCTAAATAAATATTGAATGCAAATAAAGAATAAGCAGCACTGTGGAATTCTCCCACAGATAAGAATTTTTGTAAATTAGAAGATAAGCATTTTTGTAAAACTATAACATGATAGTAATAAAGGATAAGCAGCACTGTGGAATTTTCCCACAGATAAGAATTTTTGTAAATTAGAAGATAAGCATTTTTGTAAAACTATAAAAGCAAGAAAATCTTTGAAATAAAGACACACATTTTTCTGACACTCTAAAGAGCCGGTCGTGTAAAATTGTTTTCATAATTCGTGTTTCCATTGTCTCACTTCTCGCGCTTTTCGTAGCTCCTACGAATGGGATAGAGCAAAACTGTATTTGCCGTTAGTTTTATTGGTGTTTTAAGAAATATCTTTGATTCGAACCGTGGTAAATTTCGAACTTTTATTTTTTTATTTTTGGCCTATGAAATCGACCAGTGTGCGGTGGAACGAATTCTTTGTGGACGATTCCACGGCTATTAAAAAAGGCAATAATCATCGTTTTCACCTTCGACTTGCTCATGCGAGCTTTTTTCGGGGGCGCGCGGAGACAACCATTGTGAGCTTTGGCACGACTAAGAGCACTATCACCATACACTCTTACAAGTTTAGCGTACGTTTTCATAGCTGTTTCGCCCAATCTGGCGCAAAATTTTATCGCGACGCGTTGCTCTTGATTTCGTTTTTCCATTTTCGTGACGAGCACGGCAAACACATGTCTACTCAACTTGTCACAGCAGGCGAACTAAACAAGCTAGAGCGATGGTACATATATCAATAGAGAGGGGAGGGATGTCGGAAGAAGAGAAGGGGAGTTTCAAGGTCACAGGTTTACCACAAGTGCGGCAATAAAAGCAGTCTCATTACTTAATTGTCAGGCGCTTTCGCCTAGTGTCCAAATTTAATACCTGCTGCTATAAAGCCTTTCCATATCATCTTGTTTGTGAAATGTAATGCTTGTGGTGCATTTATTCATTGAGCTATCGCACTACTAGGAGTTTTCAACATAACTGTTATATGGGGATTGGGCGTGGTTGTTACTCGATTTTACCCATATTCACAGAGTATGAAGAGTGCAAAAATTTCTTCTCTCTCTTTGGTTGATTTAACTTCAGCGATTCGAAAGATTTGTACATTAAGCCATTTAGGGTGTGGGCCACACCCAGTTTTTTTTAGCTCACAAGGGTGCTAAATTACAATTAATGGACCGGTTCGGACCATCTGCAATACCACACGTGCACAAAGATTCATCAATATATCTTAATTTGCAGAGCTTCTTCTGCTAACGAAAAAGTAAAAAATTCACGTTAGAAAAAACTCAAACCCCAATTGGGTTTCTACTTATTAGCTCTTTGGAAAATAAAATTCTTTATTAGCAGCAATTATGCATTTCTTTATTTGCTATCCACTTTATTTCAAATAGGTTTTATCATAATTCACAGTTAAATTATCAACTAGAATAAATAACTAGTTCTGAAACTAATCTAATAAACATAGGATTTTTCCGTTTGATATTTTCTCATTTCATAGTTTGTTTTTCCTATATACATACATATATTAAATATTTTATTTATGAATTTGATTATTAACGGATGTATTCAATTAATTAAGCTTTCTTTACATTTTTGGAATATATTAATAACGTTTTACTACAAATTCGACTTTAATAAATACGTTCTTACATACACATAATATGTTTATGTTTAAAATGTTATATCTGTTGAAAAATGCAAACTGTTTCCGTTACATGCATAATATTTATCATATCTTTGTGATTCATATATTTATACTTGTGCATACTATGTGTAATTTGTTTGATGTAATGAGATCTATGTTCACTTTTTCATGTGTTCATTTCCTAGGCTTCCGGGACATTCCAGTAGATTTTACAAAGAGTTTCTAAGTAACTATAAAGATGCATCCAACTTCTTAATACATATGTATTGGTATATGTATATCAATTATATACAAATGAAAATTGCTTTAAAATTTTCATTTAATAAATCCTTATATCCGCAATTTTCCAGTAAATTTTCGTTAAAATTATTAGTACTTTCCAAGTGATAGTTCCACTACATACGCAAACATTTATCTGAATAACAATTAAGTAGATTGGCTTCGGTACTAATGGTTCAGTCATCCCTGGAAAAAAGAAATCGATTTGTTTTAATTAATATCGGTTTTAAACAATATTTAAGCGATTTATATAGGACAATATTAAGTATGTGTATATAATTTAACACTTAACGTAGAGTGAAAAAAATTATGTGGATTCATCCAGAAAAATGTGATTCTGAGATTTGGTCTAGTATTCACTCAAATAAAAAAACTGGAGAGAAAAAATTATGATTCCTTTTTCTCACTTTTCTCAGCCCCTAATCGTAGCAAAGCATTTTGAAAATTAATTAAATGACAATCCCATAGAAAAGTTGAAATAAAAAATGAGTAACAGTTTTGCCAAAAAATATATAAAACAATGTACCATGTACAGTGAAATACCTCATAGTCGTACACCGAGCGTGTCCTCATTGAACTAATCAATGCGAGCCAATGTCAGGCAGGAGTGAATGAATGATAATATTTGTTTCCGTTGCTGCGCAAGTCAGTTTGTTTGTGATCTTCGTGCGTATTAGGAGGTTATATGTAGTCATTTGTAAAGCCACAGAAAAGGCAATACAAATTTATATTGGCATTCGACAAGTTCGGTGGGATGTCTGAAGGTATACGCTGCCGAGTACGTAAGTCTTGACCTCCCAATCGTGGGATAGTCAAGAAGGAAGTGTTGAGTTGTTTCCATCGAATCTTCTTCAGCAAATGGCATCTGGTAAGATTCCAAACTTTACAGCAAGGCCCTGTTAAAAGCACCACAACTAGGGAGAGGCTAGCCTTACTGAGGGCAAATAAATATCTAGATCTCCTGCACAAGTACCGATGGTGGCCCAGCGTTGGCCAAGCTTCCATGAAGCCTAGTTATCTAGTAGTAAAACACCAACCCGGTCCCATTCTACCGATAGAGCTCTAAGCTGCCCTTCTGCTTTGCCCGACACCCTTACCAGTCTTATCACAAAGGCACACGAGGCTATCGATAGCAAGGATAGGCACTCCTCGACCAACCCTGAACGCACTGAGTTCAAGGATGCAAAATAACGTAACATCACTTTTCATAAGTTTATAGGCGAAGGAAAAACGATATATCTAATAAATATATAGAAACCACTCATATTTAAACACTCAGAGCTGGAGTGTTTTTGTCCATTTGGACAACATGACTTAGCCAGCGTAGCCGCTGTCTTTTAATTCGCTGAACTATGTCAATGTCGTCATATATCTCATACAGCTCATCGTTCCATCGAATGCAATATTCGCCGTGGCCAACACGCAAAGGACCATAAATCTTTCGCAGAACTTTTCTCTCGAAAACTCGCAACGTCGACTCATCAGTTGTCGTCATCGTCCAAGCCTCTGCACCATATAGGAGGACGGGAATTATGAGTGACTTATAGAGTTTGATTTTGTTCATCGAGAGAGGACTTTGCTTCTCAATTGCCTACCCAGTCCGAAGTAGCATCTGTTGGCAAGAGTTATCCTGCGTTGGATTTCCAGGCTGACATTGTTGGTGGTGTTTACACTGGTTTCAATATAGACAAAATTATCTACGACTTCAAAGTTATGACTGTCAACAGTGACGTGAGAGCCAAGTCACGAGTGCGACGACTGTTTGTTTGATGACAGATGTTGCTCAACGTCAGTTTACGCAGTCGTATTAGTTTTGCGGGGATGCCAAATTCAGACACCCGGCATAAAGGCAGCTCTTTTTCGTGCAGTGGAAGGCAGCTTTGAAATCGACGAAGAGGTGGTGTGTGCCGATTCTCCTTTCACGGGTCTTTTCTAAGATTTGGCGCATGGTGAATATCTGGTCGGTTGTGGATTTGCCCGGTCTAAAGCCACACTGATAAGGTCCAATCAGTTTGTTGACGGTGGGCTTTAAACTTTCACACAATACGCTTGATAGAACCTTATATGCGATGTTAAGGAGGCTAATCCCACGGTAGTTGGCGCAGATTGTGGGGTCTCCTTTTTTATGGATTGGGCATAGCACACTTAAATTCCAATCGTTGGGCATGCTTTCGTCTGACCATATTTTACAAAGAAGCTGATGCATGCTCCTTATCAGTTTTTCGCCGCCGTGTTTGAATAGCTCGGCCGGCAATCCATCGGCAACCGCCGCTTTGTTGTTTTTCAGGCGGGTAATTGCTATTCAAACTTCTTCATGGTCGGGCAGTGGAACGTCTGTCCATCGCCATCGATTGGGGAATCGGGTTCGCCTTCTCCTGGTGTTGTGCGTTCACTGCCTTTCAGCAGGCTGGAGAAGTGTTCCCTCCATAATTTAAGTATGCTCTGGGCATCGGTGACTAGATCACCTTTGGGGGTTCTACAAGAGTATGCTCCGGTCTTGAAACCTTCTGTAAGCCGCCGCATATTTTCGTAAAATTTTCGAGCATTACCCCTGTCGGCCAGCTCAAGCTCTTCATACTCACGCATTTAGGCCTCCTTCTTTTTCTGTGTGCAGATGGACTTGCTTCCCTTTTCAACTCTCGGTATCTATCCCATCCCACACGTGTTGTGGTCGATCGTAACGTTGCGAGGTAGGCAGCCTGTTTTCTCTCCGCTGCGACACGACATTCCTCGTCGTACCAGCTGTTCTTTTGCATTTTCCGAAAACCAATGGTTTCGGTTGCAGCTGTACGTAAGGAGTTTGAAATGCTGTCCCACAGTTCCCTTATATCGAGTTGGTGATGAATGCTCTCAGAGAGCAGGAGTGCAAGCCGAGTAGAAAATCGTTCGGCTGTCTGTTGTGATTACAGCTTCTCGACGTCGAACCTTCCTTGTGTTTGTTGGTGCGCGTTTTTCGCTGCATAGAAGCGGGTGCGAATTTTGGCTGCAACAATATAGTGGTCCGAGTCGATGTTAGGACCTCGGAGCGCACGCACATCTAAAACACTGGAGACCTGTCTCCCGTCTATCACAACATGATCGATCTGGTTGGTGGTTTTTCGATCCGGAGACAGCCAGATAGCTTGATGAATCTTCTTATGCTGGAATCTAGTAAAATAGATAACCATATTTCGGGCCCCGGCGAAGTCGATCAGTCTCAACCCATTTGGGGATGCTTCGTCGTGGAGGCTGAATTTACCGACCGTAGTGCCAAAGATACCTTCTTTTCTCACCCTGGCGTTAAAGTCGCCAAGCACGATTTTGGCATCGTGGCGGGGCAGCTCTCATAAATGTGCTCCAAGCGCTCATAAAAGGCATCTTTGGTCACATCGTCCTTCTCTTCCGTCGGAGCGTGGGCGCAAATCAGCGATATGTTGAAGAACCTCGCTTTGATGCGGATTGTGGCTAGACGTTCATTCACCGGAGTGAATGATAGTACTCGGCGACGGAGTCTCTCTCTAACCACGAGTCCCACACCAAACTTGCGTTCCTTTATATGGCCACTGTAGTAAATGCCACAAGGACCTACTCGTCTCTGTCTTTGTCCCGTCCATCGCATTTCTTGGACGGCGGTGATGTCAGCCTTTATTTTCACGAGGACATCAACCAGCTAGGCAGCGGCACCTTCCCAATTAAGGGACTGGACATTCCAGGTGCATACCTTCAATTCGTAGTCCTTATTACGTTTTCCATGGTCGTCATCAAAAGGGGGGGTCTCTCATCCGAGGCTGGTTGTTAAATTTCATTGGTGGTGTTTTTTTACGCGGCGGGTCCCAAGCCCAGCACACAACCCTATGTAGGATTGTTATTTAAGTTGAAAAAAAAAAAATACACTTTAGAGTATTTATTTGTAGTTGAGAAGCTCGGAGTTTCTCATTAATACTCGAGGCAAAAATTTGTGAGTTTCCTAATAAAGTTATACTATAAGTGGTCGTAAATCTTCCAAGAAGCCATATCCAAATTGTTTATATGTATAAGAATAAGACTACAATAGGAAAAATCTGAAATAAAAGTTTTATGTTTGAAATGAGTTGTGGCGAAGTCGCTTTGCCAGTGCCAGCGCCCTTTGTTGGTGAATCTCAGTTAGATTTGTTAAGTAGATGAGGAATTGTTTATTTTAATAATGCGTGTCCACTAAAAATGGCAACACACAAAAGTTTTATGATGCCAAGCAGCATCACTATGCTCAGCAGCGTAAATTCTCATAGGAGTAGCTACATACATACATATGTATGTACATTGTACATGCCTACGTAGGTATGTGTAATTGTCTCCTATATGGAATCTTGTTAAATACCTTGGTGCAGAGTGAAAAAAACTGGTAAACATTTGAGCCTGTTTGTAAGTTTGAAATGAGAGCAAGTTTATAACATACATACATATGTATACACTAGAGTCCATAGTGCTTGGGCTTCGAAAAATGAGCGGAAGCACGACAATATTTTTATTTCGAAATTACTTTTTAATGAGCGAACGCAACAAAGTATGCCATAAGTTGATGTTCTATATGTTAGTATGAATATGTTCTACAATTCTTAAATATTAATATAAGATGATACATGGCAACGTGCCTAAACATATGACATATGTATGTACATATAGTACATATGTGAATATTACACAATAGCAACAACCCATTGCGAAACAGAATTTTTTTAGAAACACGTCTCTTCACTGCTTTACTAACAATACTAAAATACAAAAGATTTCTCACAAGAACTTGATTTTGATCGGTCAGTTTGTATAACAAGCATATGTTATAGCAAATAGGAGTTGAACAATTACAACAATAATCGGCGCTACATTTAGTAAAGAGATCTCGTCAGATTAAAAAGTTTTCCATACAAGCAGTTGATTACGATCTTTCAGTTTGTATGCCAGCTATATGCTATAGTGGTCTGATATCGGCGGTTCCGAAAAACAAGCAACTTTTTGGGAAGAAAAGGACGTGTGCATAGTTTCAGATCGATATCTTGAAAACTGAGGCACTAGTCAGCTCGTCCTACCGATCTCCGACGTTTCCTTCTGGATGTTATAAACATAGTGGAAGACTTAATCTACCCTGTTAAGGCTATAAAAATGTAGCGTCATAATTGGAAAAAGTGAGGTAAATGATAAATGCAAGAAAGTTAATTTGAAATACTACTCGTCTAAATGTAAGATGTGACAACAGATTTTCTCATATTATCCGAAAACAAAATCCTGGACAACAAAAGGACCAGTAACATTTACGGAAAATAACGTTTGAGAACCTTTTTTGTATTAGAAGATACAGCACCTTAAAACACTTGGCTTGAAAGCTAACTTCGAAATCAAAGAATTTGCGGAAAAATTTATTACTCTTCAACAGGTGCGTACGTAAGGGGGATTTAAGGGGTTCAAAAATACATATTGTTATCTTTCTCATCCTTTTTTAACATTTTTAAATATTTTAACAGAAAACACCCCGTTGAATTGGTTTTTGGATACGTCGCTGCTAGTAAAATATACAAAAAAATGTTTCATGTTATAATTACTTCTCCTGGAAATCAGCAAAAATTGGGGTGCCAATAAAAAATAACCATCCCGTCACCGAAAAGAGCTGTTAAAAATATAACAAAAGTTTGCAAATAACTAACGACGAATAGCTTGATATTGTTTTTGTTATGAAATTTATTATGAATTTTTTTGTTTAATTTTTGTATATTCAAGGCATACTTTTGCAATAACCCCAAAATTATCAAGATCTACTTTGCTAGTCCAATAAACGAAAACTATTAAATGGTCACTATTAATATATGATAATAATACTATTAAGTATTTTATTTGTCATGGAGCATTCATTAAAGCGAAACACCGCCAATTTCATGACCAATACGGTCGGTTATAACGACTCTTTAATCTGTAATACAACTTTAATGGCTTCAGAACAACTTTTGAATGCTGTGGTTAGCCGTATACGCCGTGCTCCTTATACAAAACTACAACAACAATATTATGAAGTTGACTTTGTCGATTTCGCAAAATCCTTTAATACAAAATTAATTACCCCAGCAGATTACGCTCATAGTTTTTTTCAGGCAAAGCTCTTTCTTGATGGTTTGTTCAGTTTTGTAGAATTGTTTCCTTGGATGCGTCTGGTTTTTTCTTCACCTACCAACAATACTTTTTTATTCCCCATAAAATGTGTTTTTTGTATTTATTGTATTTTTACTTCATTTCCACTTCAGTTTTAATGGTCTATTTCGGCAAATGCATAATCAAAGCGCATACACCACTTCTGCGCTCTGGCAAAATCGCAATCGCTTGGCCACACCGCGCATGTTCACACAGGCGCAGATTCGAAAAAGGCTCTAATTTTATAGCTTTCGCTTTTGTTCGGTGTCTGACAATCCTCTATCCCATCCTGCAACCACCCGAATTTTGAGTTATTTTCTTCGTAAAGGTATGAATATTCGCCGTGCGCTTGCCACAAAATCTACAGTGAAATATTATGCATAAATGTCAAAACTCCCGCCAAATACTGAATTGTTTTGAGTGCGTTTTTATGATCTCGAAGTGATTTCCGAAGTAGTATTAGATTGAAACATCGGGTGAGCGTGTATGCCTGCGTGCGGTATGTTATGTTGCTTAAAGAAGTACAAAATGTTCAAAGGAATTAGAAATTATTGTACGCTTATAATTCCAGACTAGAATAATACATGCTTATGTATTTATAGTACATACATTCCTATTTTGCGATTATACAAATGTGCATTAAGGTTGCCATGCTGTTGCGCCAAATAGTGGAAAATTTCCGAAAACATGTTCAAATATGTTTCTTTTAACATACATATCGCTCATTTGCTGCAAGACCGGCATAAATCAAAAAACGTGATTTTTGAGTTAATGCTACAGAATTGTTCGTTATATCATACTTCATGTTGAGTGAAAAACTCATATGAATACCTCTTATATGCTCCGCTTGAGAAGAGAATATATTTCCTGTTTTCCGTGTAAGGTTATAGTCAGTTGAAAACTTTAAACGCGTTTTCTGGCAAATCGATTTTTTTGACTTATGCCGGCCTTGCAGCAAATGAGCGATATATTAAAGTTATACAATTTATTATTCGATGTTTCAAAGTTTCTTTCATCGTTACATCTTTGTAGAATAAGAACTTAGTGCCTTTTAAAACTTACACTCTTCCACCACTAATAAGATATAAGTAAATATTAATGTTTACGTAGAAAGCATGTGTAACACTCTCAATGAGCAGCTTCTAGGGGGGTAAAGACGTGTGCAAAATTTCAGAAGGAGATGGCTAAATCGACTTAGCTCATAATTTTTATCATTTATGTATAAATATTCTACAAGGTCTCCGACGTTTTCTTCCAGGTGTTACAAAGTTCGTGGTAAACTTAATATACCCTGTTAAGGGTGTAATAAACCCAAATTACTTTGAGCTGGTTTGGATTCGGGTAGATTACATACCATTAACCATAGCAGAAGACTTACCCTAGCCACTAATACGTTTTACATAAAATTAAGAAATCTTTCACCTGACAAGTGATTCAGCTATATATTTGAGAAGTTTGGACTATAAAATTCAGTGCATGTACATACATACATACTATATATGTTATATTTATTTAAGCCAAAAAAATAACAAATCAAAAGGCTTCGGCTGCCTAACGCCCATCCTCAATGTGAGGTGGTCAGCTCGTATCAAAGCTTTTTAAATAAACGACCTGGAATTACAGTCACATAAAAATTATTTTTATAGCTTCAGCTGACACATTCGTTGTGGAACCAAAGGCACTTGCTTATTTGCTAAATGCTTCAGCAGAAAGAAATAGTATCTGCCATTTTTAGAATTTATTTTATCAGCTTGGACAACAGTCGATGCATTGCAGCGTCGTATATAAGTATATGCAATTTTATGGTTTTTACCACTGACAGTTTGTTTTAAATCGAGTTGAGATTAAGGGATTTCAATATTCACAAAAATATTGGTCTACTTTTTACTTTTAACCATCTTGGTTATTTCAAATTATCTAGCGGTTTGTTTTAAGCAATATCAAGTAGTTGTCTGTTTGAGCTCGCAGAAAAGTTGTTAAAACCTAAAGAACACAATGGTGACCGTTTTATTTTATGATTTATTTCCCCCTCTCATATCCCGTTTATAAGGAAGACAGGTAAATTTTTTTTCCTAGGTTGGTACAACTGTCCTTAATTATGATGCCAAAAATTAATGCGATCTGTCAACCAGTGTGTTAAAGCAGCTGTTTATGTCAGTCGACCTCAGTAGTGTTTGTCGAATTTTAAAATTTAAATCAAACACTCTACAAATATCAGTGAGCAAGGACCGTATTTACCTGATATCGGGCCCCTTTACCTTTCTCCACACTGAAATATCCACTTCGGGGAACACGTTCCGACTCAATTGAAGACATCAAAAAAATGTTTTGATGATTGGAAGAAGCGTTGGAACATTTGTTACTTTGAAGGCGATAAAATAAATTTGGATTATGATAGAAAAATTTTCATTTTTTTTATAAAATCCTGAAATTTTCCTGACAGGGTGTATATGAATGTAGCACTCAACAAATGTGTGATGATCGCCATAGCCAACAAAAACAAATACCGCTATAGTATAGATAGCGAGAGTGGAAGAGGGATGCGGACAAAAAAGAGGGAGGTCGAAATGCGAGAGTACGAAGAGCTTGACAAGCTGGCCGGCAGGTGAAATGCTCGAAAATTCTACGAAAAGGCACGAAGACTAACAGAAGGTCTCAAGATCAGAGCATACTCTTGTAGAACCCTCAGAGGTGATCTAGTGACTGATACCCAGAGAATACTATACATATGGAGGAAACACTTCTCCAGCCTGCTGAATGGCAGTGAAAGTATAACGCCAGGAGAAAATGAAAAAAAGCTGGCTTTATCCCGCGATGTCTGAATTTGGTATCCATTCCAAACTAATACGGCTGTGTAAACTGACGTTGATGACGTTGAGTAATATCAAAAGCTCCGTCAGGATCGAAAAGGACCTCTTCGAGCCGTTCGATACCAAACGGAAGTTGCAGATAAGGCTCCTTTTTCATGCGACTTCTTCAATTTGCTCTTGGAGAAAATAATTCGAGCTGCAGAACTAAATAGGGAAGGTACTACACTGTACAACTGCTGGCGTACGCCGATGACATCGATATCATTGGCCTCAACAACCGCGCCGTTAGTTCTGATTTTTTCAGGTTGGACAAAGAAGCAAAGCAAATGGGTCTGGTGGTGAACGAAGGTAAGAGGAAATATCTCCTGTCATCAAACAAACAATCGTCGCACTCGCGACTAGACACTCACGTCACGGTTGACAGTCATAATTTCGAAGTCGAATATAATTTCGTCTATCTTGGAACCAGTATCAAGACCAACAATAATGTCATCTTCGAAATCCAACGCAGAACAACTGTTGCCAACAAGTACTACTTCGGACTATATAGACAATTGAGAAGTAAAGTTTTCTCTCGATGAATAAAAAGCGAACTCTATAAGTCATTCATTATTCCCGCCGTCTATATGGTGCAGAGGCACTGACGATGACAACATCTGACGAGTCGACGTTACAAGTTGTCGAGACATAGTTCAGTGAATTAAAAGATAGTGGCTACGCTGGCTAGGTCATGTCCTCCCACTGGATGAAAACATTCCGGTTTTGAAAGTATTCGAAGTACAACAGGAAAGTTACGTAAGAATACTGTGCTAGATTGCTCTCGAAGTGAGAAGTAATTCAAATAGAAAACACAGCATCGGTTATAACTCTGTTTGATTTATGAAATTTCCAGTTTTGTCGCCCTAGTACGGTTTTAGATTGGTAGAGAACGCTTGACAGCATTTTGAATTGCTTATCTTTACGTATTAGAGAGAATTTAAATTATTATTATGTTCCAAATGTCCAAATCTCCTCCTCTTTTGTTTTTGACTATATAGATCAAAATAATTAATAAATTTACTTCAAATGCTGTATATCGCTATTTTTTTCCAAAAGTATTCACTGTACTGCACTTCTGTATGCTCAGTTTTTTATTTACTTCGAATAAAGTTTTTTTCTTATATTTTTTTATTATTTGTTTCAGTGTATAATCTGTTTAGTGTTTTGTAGTGATCATCAGTAGTATTAATATTCGTATTTAAATAAGAATTTAAATTTTGAAAAGAATGCGTTACATCATTAGTCGTTGGCGGTTGAATAATTTCTTCTTCAGTGTCCTAATCGTTTTCTATGGCGCTCGAAGTCCTATTCATTGGGTCTGAAATATTCGGTTCTAAAATACCATCTGTATAAATCCGGCTGAGTAAATCTCATTGTCCACCTCAATATAATCTGTAATAGTAACATTTGAAGGGATAAGTACGCGCGGCGGCTTCTGTGCGAGCAACTGTTTACAAATAAGTGTGATTGCGTGAAAAATGTTTCTCTTGCCAATTTAAGAGTTCGAGTTATGGAGAACATTGAGTTATGGAAATTCAACGAATATTTTATTTTTATTTTGAAAATAATATGTTTTCGTTTTTTAACTGCAGCGTGTATCGCTAAATGTTTTTGTTGAAAGATGAATGATTCCTCTCAGAAATGTTTGCTAAAATCAATTTAGATACTATCTTCCATTCAACACTGGAATAGTCAGCCATCAGCCGTATAGAATCCAAGGAGCCCGTTCAGTGGACATTAATAATTCGTGATTACAATAAATATACCGTTTTCTTGCTCGGCATTCAGGAATAAACTCAGTTTGACATACTGAATAAGTATGACATTAGTTGCTTCCTAATATTTACAAACCATGAATTCGTGTGTGGTAACATCTTATTTTTCGCTTGAGGGTTTGCTAACTTTCGAGAGCCATTTTTATTATACCAGGTATTCCGGAGTTTTTTTTATTACTTAGGTGCAACGATAATCTCATTATAATTCCGCATATTTTAATTACGTCCGCTCTGTAAGGCATAGGTGAGTTGCAAGTGGCATTCTCAAGAATAAATTAGTTACGAAAAAAGCACGTCAATTAAATAACTTTTTTATTATTTATTTAAGGCAAACTCACTTTCTAAATTGGTTAATTTGCTCAAAACATGCTACGTCATGCCTTGCCGGATTGCTGTACTTTGCTATACATATGTTATAAATGTGTCTAAATGATTGTAAAAAAACAAGTAAGCACACAGTAGCAATATACCAGGTGCAAGAGCGAATAACATTATAATGATAACAATAATGTCAAAATTGTTATATGCAATATTTTCCAAAGACCGATTTCTTTCTTTTCATATTTTGTGCACTATACTTTTTGGAGGACTACGAGTATATCATACTATATCAACTTATTTCAGTTGAAATTTCATTGACGTTGCTAATTTAAAAAACTGAAGTTTTGACAGATAAGTAATTAAAATTTTTAAATGGAAAATTAAACTATTCAGTTCCATTATTGTTCACTGAATGGTAAATAAATATAATATTAAAATGAACATTAGTTTGATTTATAATGCGACAGAAATGTTGGAACCAAAATTGTTCTGCCGCGTATGCGAAAAAACCTTGGTTATCACTAAAATCTATTGGAACTTCCTAACACCAAATAAGCCAAAGTTTTATTAACGATTCTGCAATAAACGTTATTTAAAAGCCATTTAATAATGTTTCTTGCAGATTCCACATTAATTTTGGTTTGAATGAGAAAACATTTTGTTTTTTGCTAAACGAGATGAAGGGAATTTTTCCTACTGTGTGGAAATTATAAGCAATTAACCCGGCGTCATTGTGGCTACCAAATAGAACTTGTCCGCGTGGACATTGCTGAACACTGAATCAATGTTATGTCAATACTATTTAGTATGCTACATTAAATAATTGGCTAATAATACGTATAATATTTAAACATTTATTTATTAAAAAATCAACAATACAATCAAACAAAAAAAAAAAAAAAACTATTTATTCTGAGATCAATCAATTTTAAAATCGCTCGGGTATCAGATACCCGGCAACAATGACGCCGGGTTAGCCGTATCCTCGCTGACGGTAGTAATCAAAAATGCAATGGAAATAATAGTAACATTTTATCATTGGACGAAATATACGTAAAGGGTTTTCGTAAGAATAACAGGAATTGAAGCGACTCCTTACGTTCGCAATATTTTCTACAAACCCTTAATATTTGTTTTACAGTTTCTAAATTGAGCTTTATCTCGTCATCAACAAGTTTTTCTATTTATTGTAACCTTGTATTTTGTATGAGAAAGCATTAACTTCGGTTGAATTGCAGGCAAAATACCTTTCACAAATGAAAAAAAAACTTGACTTTGATAGGACAGTTTGCATGGCAACTATGTGCGAGTATATGCAATAGTGGTCCTATCAGAACAAGTTATACGAAGATTGGACAAAAATTCGTGAAGATATGTATTTTGTCAAACGTAAAAGTTTTTTCTTTTTCTAGTTGTTTCTTCAAAAACTTGATTTTGATCGTTCAGTTTGTATAATATGTAGTTATAGGGTGTTCCGATCTGAAAATTTTTGTTCTGGCATTGCAGCATTATCTTCGCATATATTCTGTGTAAAAAGCTCTCCATATAAGTTTTATTCTAATGGATCGGTTTGTATGGCAGCTGTATGCTATATTAGTCCGATATCTGAGGTTTTGATAAATCAGCAGCTTCTTAAGGGAAGTGTCACATACAATGGAGTAAAGTAAACCGGAAGTTCGAAAATCTTTATAAACTACTCCTACTTTTTTTTAAAGAAACAACCCAAAATTCAAATTTAATGCGGAATGTTTATTATCATTCGAAATAGCATTCTTTGTCATTTATTTTTTAAAGGTTATCACTTTAAACTTTTGGCCGCGGCTACCTCTCAGACATCCGTTGAGTCCAATTTTCGATGACTCATTCGAAAATTTTGACTGCATACTGGCGAGATTGACCGCATAAATTTAAGACTTTACATATCCCCACAGCAAAAGTCTAACGGTGTGATATCGCACGCTCTTGGTGGCCAAGAGATCGGCCCAAACCATGAAATTATCAGCGCACCAAAGTTTTCTCTCAATAAATACAATGTTTGGGAAGTGCCGCCGTCTTGTTAAAACTAAATGTCGCCAAGATGACGAGCTTTAATTTCAGCCATCAAATAATCGGTTATCATGGCGCGATAACGGTCACCGTTGACGGTTACGTTCTCACCGGCATCATTTTTGAAAAAACATGAACCGATGATTCTATCGACAAAAATCGGCTATTGAAAAAAGCACCTCTACTTCCAGCATCCGTTATTAAGTATACTATATAGGGCTCAGGGAAGTATTGGCCTGACTTAATCCATTTTTACTACGCAGAAATACTACTTAGAGGAGAGGATGTTCTATAAATTATAATTACAATGTATATTATCGGTCAACTAGATACAGGAGCCCACATTTCCGGTATTTGGGGGGTTGAAAAGTTTTAGTTGGAATTGGACAATTTTTGGTCATAGGGCGGCATTTTTTACAGGAATTATTAGTGCAAAGTTTTATCCCGTTATATTAATTGCTTTTTGATTTCATTAATTTAAAATTGTGTTATATCGGAAGTAGCCGTGTTTGTAGGCCGATTGCTCATTTTTGCACTGTGACGTAAGAATGTGAGAAGAAGTTCACAGTCCAAATTGGTTATTTAGTTATTGATTTGTCATACTTTTAGTAGTTTTTAACCGTACCGTTATATGGCGTTACTTCCGATTTCAACCATTTTTACATTGTCGGTAGGAGTGCTTAAAGGATTTATCCTGGGTGAATTTTGTTTTGTAGCTTTCGCAGTCTAAGATAAATGTACATTGAACCCATTAAAGGACGGGGCCATGTCTCTTTTTGAAAATTTTATCCCACAGGAGCCTCTGGCCATTGCGATCTCATCAGATTTCTACATTTTATTTTGGTATTTAGTTATGGCACTTTATACGCTTTCGGTTAACAGCGTTTTGTGGCAGTAGTCCGATTACGCCCATCTAGGAATTGCGACTTATTTTTTTCCAAAAAATATATACACCAACTTTCATCAAGATATCTTCAGTTTTACTTAAGTTAGAGCTTGTATGGACGCACGGACGGGCGGAGGGACAGACAGACAGTCAATCGGATTTCAACTCGTCTCGTCATTATGATCGTTTATATATAGCTTAGTTTTAGGTGATACGTACAAGCGTTCGGTGAACAAAACTATTATAGTACTCTGTGGAAACATGTTCCCAGAGTATAAGAATTGAGAAATTGTGTATATAGAGTTAAACGGACAGATATTTATATACATACGTATACAGTTTATAGAGTCTCCGAGGTCAAGTTTCCTTCTGTGTTTTACAAACTTCGTTGCAAACTTAGTTAACCCGAATTTCAAAACTTCAACCAAAATGCAGTTGTGTTGAATAATGTAATACCTCAATCATAAAATAAAAATTCCGTAAATTCTGAAACAGCGCCAGGCGTATAAATGGCCGATAAGTGTGTAACCAATTGGTATAAAAATATTGAATATAAAGTCAACTACGAAACAAAGATTCTGAAAATTTTTATTAGATAAATTCCATATAAAGATCTTGCGGAATGCAACGGTTAAATTAGCTCTTATACTTTGTGAAATAATACAAATGGATCTCAGCTCCTAGCCTCAAACTGGTATATTCCCATTGATAGTAAACTTCAACTTAAATTTCGTTGCGCTCGAAAATTCGGGAGATACATACATATGTATGTATAGTATGTATGTATATACAATTATTTCATGAGTAAAAGTCTCTATAGCATCTTATTAGAGGGTATCCATTTCCTCATACTAAAGCGCTCCTTGCCGGCAATGTAATTCTGGTTAACCATACATACATATGTATGTACATTCCGATTACATATAAATTTGGTATATATTTACTTGTAAGTGTGTCAATCAAGCATTGGTGTTAGAAACAGCATCTCGCACAACAATGACAAGGCAGACGGAAACTGAAAATTTAGCACAAAACTTAAATTGTAACCATAAAAGTATGCACAAAATTGATTTGATTAAAAGCTGCGCTCCTGCAAGGAATACGAAATGAGACGCTGAGCTCGTCAGCCAGAGTAGCCACTTCAAATAGAACGGTTCCGATTACAAAAGTGGCATGCATCGCTATCAAAAAGGGAGGGAAGAACAAAACACACAAAAAGTCTACGTTGGGAAAACAAAAGGCTTTTACTTATGAAGGAAGTACGAATCCTAGTCGGTTCGTACCGTATGTTTTTTACATATAAACATTTTCCAATATGAAAATATATGTATGGATGTATAGTACATTGTACATATGTATGTATATTGTGAGGAGGTTTTCTATTGATACAGATTTCTGATTAGATTACTTCCAGAATGGACCGCCATACCTCGGAGTAAAAAGAATTAAAAATATACTATTATATTTATATAATAATTAAAATATGTAACATTAGTATTTTTTTTTATTTCAAGTATACACATGTATGTACATGTGTATATACACACATATATTTTAATTATATTTAAATTTGTCATAATTTCGATTTGCCTTTCTACTAGAATACCACATCTTTATACCCTGAACAATGCATATATGTACATTAGAGTGAGTCAATTTGTTTCTTGACAAAGCGGTTATCAAAATTGTAAACTACGATGAATTCTAAGAAAATTTGCCCAAGAAACCATGGGCCTAAAATGAAAATCGAGCTTCCGGTTTTTGGCAAGAAAATTTCGTATATTGTATTTTGTAAAAAAAAAAAATCCAATTCCTATTCCACTGTTGATTGTTTGCTTGTTTTGTAGCTATCGAAGCTAATTTGCTCAAATTTGGTGTGTAATGTTGTATTTAAGCAGAAAATTCGACAGTACAGAAATTTTTTATAGGGGGCGTGGCACTGCCCACTTATGAGTTCATATGTATATCATATGGAACCACCTCACCAATTTCGTTCAAATTTGGTATACATATTACACAATACCAACTTAAGGGATATCTGGAAAATGATCGAAATCGGATAATAACCACGCCCACCTCCCATATAACGGTAATTTTTGAAAACACTAAAGATAGGAAATTTTAATAACTGTTGAAGGGAAACAACTTGAGTTTGGTATTCGGTGTTGTATTGCAGCCAGAAATTCGACAATATGAAAATTTTGGCATGTCACCGCCCACTTTTGAGTGCATATGTAAATCTCTGGAACTTCTTTATCGATTTCGACTAAATTTGGTACACATTTTAGATTGTACCTGGTTAGGTGAGATTATGAAAATGATTAAAATTGGGCAAAAACTACGGCCACCTCCCATATAACGGTATTTTTCTGTACGGTCACTGCTTTATGTTTTCGACTCTAGTAGTTTTTACTGTTTTCCTTTTCATTTATTAAAAAAAATCAAATCATTCCAACTATAAATTTTGACTGCACTGATTATGTTGAGATGATAAACTTAGATAACAATAGCATTTTGTCGGAGCCGCCCTTCACTGCAAACATACCCTATGACCATTTGCTCGAATACATAGAATTTGACAATCCTCCACTTCCGGATCCACAAATTCCTCCACATATTAAAGGAACCGAGCGCTTTGTGCAACTGCTGACTAGCGTTTCACGTCGAACTATAGAAAAAAATCGCGATGGTGTTATGGCAGTCACGGTTGCAAGTCGAAACGCAACATTTAGGATGGACAGAAAACAAGACCTTAAAACTAATTAATTCTGAACTTTAGAAGTATATTATATTTTTTTTGGCCCTTAACAGTTAAGTTTTTGCTTTATATATAGATATAAAATGATATTGTTAACTGCAATACGATTTCGCGGAAGATGAAAGCTATTAAAGTTTGAATTTTATTTATTATTATTTTAATTTTTATGGGTGGATAGGTAACATATACACACACCGACCACAGCGGCCAACGACCATACCACGCTGAATACATCGGTTCTCGTCCGATCACCGAAGCTTTTTAAAACCCGATCTAAATACTATTATTTTATAAATATCTAATTTATTTTTAAGGGTCACAACGTTTTATTTCTTAAAATTACAAAACCCATGAGCTTTTACATTTCTTGTGTATTGATGATTTAATGGCCAATTTCATAAAAAACTTTTTTAACATTAATCTAAACATCAAAATTAGACCGTTATCTATACAGCTTCTAAAGCTGTTGGAATTTCATTTCGAACAAATCCAGACATAACCACTACTGTTAGTTTTCTTAAAAGATTCAATAACATTTTTGAATGTTTTAAATTTGTGTAGAGCACTTTCTCAAAATTGCAAGTATATAGAGATCTTAAGATCAACTTGATATGCATCACAAAAAGAACGCTGCTGAGAAGGTGTAGCAGCACCTGTACGGTCACAGCTTGATGTTTTCGGCTCCAGTAGTTGTTACTATTTTCCATTTCATTTATTGAAAAAAAAAACAAAACGAAAAGTTTCTCGTTAAAAACCGGAGGCTCCGTTTTGATTTTAGAGCAATGGTTTCTTGGGCAAATTTTCTTAGAATTCATCGTAGTTTACGATTTTGATAACCGCTTGGTGCATTTTTTTTGCTCCATACAAATTGACCCACTCTAATGTACATACATACCTATGTATATTAAGTTTGCCACATATATACGCGAATTAGTCGTTCAGTTTCTGAGATATCGATCTGAAATTTTGCACATGTCCTTTTCTGCCCAAGAAGCTGCTGTTTTGTCGGAGCCGCTGATATCGGATTACTATAGCATATAGTTGCCATACAAACTGAACGATAAAAATCATATTATCGTCTGGAATCGTTGGTTTTTGTGACATTGTGGTTAACGTTTTTTCTTGTTTTAAAGGTTGATCTCACCTGATTTCGATAAGATATCTTGCTTTATCTTATTTCCAAAATATTTTCTTTGAAGTCAACCTGAGTTAGAAAACCTTGTTTATTCCGCATTGGACCAATATCTGTTAATTTTGGTACCGAATCGAATTTTTCAAGTAAATATTTAGGCTTTATCGTAACGCATCAACCAATTTATACCATTTTGGGCATAGAATGGCATGCATAAGATATTTTACATGTTAGCATACAGTCGATTAGAATAACGGAAATACTCGATGTAACATAGGTCGCCTAACTGTTGGGTAAACCTTTTATGCTCTGTACAAAACATTGCGAGTGTAAGGATTTTCAAATAAGACCGTGTAAAACAGAACGACTATGGTTGTTTCAAAGAAAAAGAATTTAATACGGTTTCCTTTACGTATTTGCGTATGTGCTCTCTAATTACGAGGTCTGGCTCGGACTTACTCCATGATTTTGATCACAAAATAATCTTCTGACATGTTTTGTTTCACAAAATTACAGATCACAGAGATTAATTTTTCTAAGCCTTGGTCAATTTTCACAATTAATTTTTGCGAATGCTACCATTGAGCGGTGTAGGATATAAATCTTACATACTTATGAATATATGGTATGTACACACAGAAAATGTGAAGGCAAAATGACAAACGGATGAATATTACATGTGTTTTTTAGACATGTGATTTTCATTGAAGCAATACTTTCTTTGAAGTTTTTTTGAGAGCTGTTAATGTCCTTGTATGGAATTTTACTACCGAAACATTGGTTCCCGCGACCCGCTAGAGACCAATATTCGGCAAGAGACGCCGTACAGTGCGTACTGAAACGCTATTGCTGTTGTGGGGCAGAGTATCGCAGAAGACCCTAATGAATCAATCCATCGCGCGCAATATTTGGAGGAAAGCCCATCCACTTTAGGGAAGATTTTCCAGAAGGATCTTGGTTGGCTTACAAAATCCAACTCGTACAAGAGACCATCAAGCGTGGCGCATATGGAGTGAAGATAATCCACAAGACATTACTGAGAGGCCGTTACATCCTCAAAAAGTTAGTATTTGGTGTACTGTATGGGCAGACAGAATCATTGATACTTATTCTGCAAAAATTAAGCCGGTCATAATGTTACTGCCAATGCAGAATGCTATAGAGCCATGATTAACTGATTTCGTGCCTAAATAAAAGGACGTTAACGTGGCAACCTTTGGGTTCAACGGCGGTACAATCAATTTATTCAAGGGAACTTTTGGTCAGCCCATTGTCTCACTCCGTGGGCTTTTGCATTATGTTTGTGCTTGAAAACTAGATGTCTAAAAAACGCTCTTTATATATATGTATATACGTTTATGTATTTCTTAACAACATACATATATAGATCTTTAAAAATATAATTATATAATGGAATAGTTATACTTAATATACTTACACTAAAAGCATAGCAGCCGCCGCTGCTGCAGCCGCAACAGCAGCGGTTGCATGAGTAGTCTGGCTGTGGCGTTGCGACTGTTGTTGCTGTTACGTAGCTGCAGTAGCTGTGGCGGATGACGGCAAGTTTGCGGCGGCTGCTGGCGGCGACATGGTTTCACTGAGGATGCTGCCTGGTCGCGAAGGCTTAGATGGACTGGGTGGCGTGCGACTGAGAGTGGGTTGCTCGGGCGATGGTGGTCGCATAGACGCCGTTAGGTGCGAGAAGTGCGAAGTCAGTAAGCCATTGCTTCCAATGGCAATCGGATATGGAAAATATGTAGGAGGAGTGTTTACTAGTGCTGCGGATGAGTAGTAATTATAGTATAATTGTCTATCCATCCAATGTAGCGATATGGCTTGATTCACAATTCGCTTTGCTATGAGATGATTATATGTATATATAAATATATATTAGTGAAAAGTAATTGAAGCAATTTTATAGTTATTTATATTAAAATATAAAAAATGTATATGTTATTATATTGTTGGGCTAGAAGTGACACAAATAAAAAGTATTCCTTAAGTTTTAATAGTAGATGATCCCTGTCATCTCACCAAACACATAGCAAAACCTTTCTTACGACCAATTCTGGCTCGACCACCACTTGTGCTGGCTTAGCGCGATAGCCTTTGACGTTGTCATAAGCGGTTTAAATGATTCCAAACGGTATTTTGTGCAACGTTTAGCTTCTGAGCAATCGAAATGGTGCCTACATGAAAGTCGGAGTCAATGTTTTCCATAACTTTTACTATATTTTCGACAATTGGCCTTTGAGAGCGCAGTTTCTTTTGAGGTCAAAAGTGGAGGAACGGAAGCGATCAAACCAAACGTTGTGCAGTAAATTGGCTGTTGCAGTATGAGGACTATTAACACTATTCCCGTTTTCAATCGCCTGACTTGCCCTCTAGCCGAGATACGTATAGTATCTTGGTGT
This sequence comes from Bactrocera zonata, assembly GCA_037783105.1. Taxonomy (NCBI): domain Eukaryota; kingdom Metazoa; phylum Arthropoda; class Insecta; order Diptera; family Tephritidae; genus Bactrocera; species Bactrocera zonata. The sequence continues at coordinate 24,905 of JBAWJQ010003920.1, forward strand.
AAATATTTTTGGTGTGTAGCTATCGATTTAAAATGAAATTAGGCTGAGAAATTAATTGCTGTAAAATCTTCGTATATATTCGTACGACAGAAAACATGTATTATATTAACAAGGTTCTTATAGCTCCCCGATTATTCTAGTTTTGATATCATGATAAGATATAATATACAAGTATTAGCCGCATACTAAGGATACTAATACACATGCTAAAATATACTGATAGAATTCAAAATGCCATTAAATTTGCCCAAGTAATTTAGGATACATATAAATTTTACCCGAATGCGTCAAGAGCAACACCCTTTGTCCAACTTTGGTTCCGGCTTCTATAAATCATCGGAAGCAAAAGTAAAAGTCTCTGGCATATATGTATATATACTACTGTGCCCAAAAATAAGGTGACATTGTATTAATTTTGAAAATTCTTTATTTATTCTTCCAAATCAATTTCATCCCCTTCAAAGTAATCCCCTCCCGATGCAATGCACTTATGCCAACGGATTTTCCAATCTTCGAAACACTGGTTGTAGTCACTTTCCGGGATGGCCTTGAGTTCCGTCTTCGCTGCGGCTTGAATCTCCTCTATCGTATAAAAACGGTGTCCCCGGGGCGGTCTTTTGAGCTTGGTGAACAGCCAGAAGTCGCACGGCGCCAGATCAGGTGAATACGGTGGTTGCGGAACCATATGGGTTGAGCTTTTGGCGAAATGATCACGAATTACGAGGGCAGTATGGGATGATGCATTATCGTGGTGTAAAAACCAATAATTGTCTTTCCACAATTCCGGCCTTTTTAGGCGGATAGCGTTACGAAAACGACGCATAACGTTCAAGTAATATTCCTTGTTGACTGTTTGACCGGTTGGGAGGAATTCATAATGCACAACACCACGATAATCGAAGAAAACAGTCCACATTACCTTGATTTTTGAGCGACTTTGGCGCGATTTTTTTGGTATCGGCTCTCTTTTGGCACGATAGTCGCTCGATTGATCGGTTGTTTCGGGGTCGTAAGCATAGATCCAAGTCTCATCGCCAGTTATAATACATTTCATGACACCCTGGTAGACGGAAAGCATCGTTTCAAAATATTCAATATTTTCGGCACCAGTCGAGATTTGTCGCGCTTGAGGCCCAAAACATCCTTCAAAATGGTATTGGCTGAGCCTTTCGATATGCCAACTTTATCAGCAAGGTCCTTAATTGTTAATCGACGGTTTTTCAACACCAAATCTTTGATTTGTTGAACGTGAGCTTCGTCGGTTGAGAATGATGGTCTCCCTGGACGCTCTTCGTCTTCGACACGTTCACGGCCGGCTTGGAACTCACTATACCACTTGTAAACATTTTTTTAGACATAGCCTCATCACCAAAGGCTTTCTGCACCATCCTCAACGTATCCGTAGCAGAAAATTGATTCCGTAAACAAAATTTAATGCAAATTCTTTGCTCAACAAATTTCGACATCGCAAAAAACGAAAAACTCACTTTTAGCAGCTCACAAAACGACACGTATCTCAAACACTAATGAATATTTTGACATGAAATTTGACATAAATGTGACTGACAGTACTACCAACCTAAAAAAAAATAATTTTCCAAATCCTTCGACGGGCGTAGTTTAAATTCAAATGTCCTTAAAAATCTTATTTTTTGGGCACAGTAGTTATTGATTTATCGCACTATACCCGTACCATTATATGAGAGTGTCCCTCGGATGTCAACTCCTCTCATAATCCTAATAATTTATATTTATTGTATTTTTAATGCAAATATTGGTCAATGTGTGTCATTATAATATAAAAATACATATACATATATAAATTATTGAATTAAACCTTTATTGTATTTTGAAAAAAAAATTAACAATTATACTTAAGTAACTTAACCAAACACATTGAAGGTGAAATCTACCTGTGAACACACATGTGTATGGTTCATAAATATTTGACGATTTCTCCAAGCTCGATGATTGCAATTAAAAAGTACCTCGTGAATTTGTACACCATCTCAGTAAAAGCATTTTATCCTTCGTCGTATTGTCGTCCTATTCATTTTCTATAAAATATTTTTTATTTTATTTTTGGCCATTTTCTGCATTGTCGTTTTTATTTTGATTTTAGTGTACCTTATCGCTCACACTCTTTCAATTCAATTTTTATGATCGCTGGAAAACTTGCAATTTTGCTTAATTTTAATGCGTTGCAAACAAAACGCATAAAAACTTGGCATACCCAAGCGTGCGAGTATATGCTGCAGAGCTGATGCAGTTAAATGTTAAGCCATTGCAGCACAACCGACGACGAAGTCGAACGTCTCTGCCACAGATGGAGACTAAGACGGAGCTGAAACTGAAGCCAAACCTCTTGACTCTTGGCAAATAAAAAGTCGTAAAATTTGAAATTGCGATGTTTTGAAGTTTTCCTCCTTCCTCATCTGTGGTAGTAACGGGAAAATGAAGGAACGAAGTAGTGTGTCAGGCGGCAAGAATGCGCTTTACAATCAGGATGGTGGGTCGGGAATGGTAGGAAAACCATCTACTTGAATGCAGCCCAAAAGCATACAAAAATTCATCGGCGGTAGCGCAACCAACACCACTTGGCTGTTGCCGATCCAAATAAAACAAAAATAACCGAGAATAAATTTATAGCCTGCCAGTGACACGATATCATAGTAAATGGTCACATGATTTCATGCTAATTGCAAATGTGCTTTGCTCACAGAGATAAGTATGTAAAGTTCGGGAAGAAAGACAACAACTCTGAATATACATATGTACATATATGTATGTATGTATATTTTTAAATGTTACAATATTTCTAAATTCAATAAATCTCATATTTCTTTAAGGTTATGTTGTGGCTTGTTGCATTTCGCTGACCAATGTATTTGCCATATCTAACTGTTTGCAGGCAACTGAAAAATTGCAAATTATTTCACACTCGACTAGATGACAGTTATTTATTTCCTTTTATTGAGTTTACGTTTACGTAATAGCGGACATGGAACTTAAGGACACAGGCGAGGTTAAACATTAAATGAAGCGTTAAGGTTACTTAAACGGAAGTGTTTGGATATGTTCAAACCCAATAGAACACCCCACAGGAAAAATATCATTTGCTGGTGAAAGTTTTTAAATTTCGAACAACTGAGATTGAATAGTACATACCTCACGCTGGGTGAAAATGGGTGTGGAAAAGCTTCGTTGAAACGGTTATAAAAATTGGACAGTGGGCGAGGCATCGCCCACTTTTAAGTGAATTCCTACATATTAAGTAGTTTATATTTAACCGATTTTAATCCAAATTAATGCAACATTATTTCTTTATGGAATACTTAGCCTCCTTAGGGTTCTAATCTACAAAAAATTAAGTGAAAGTAATGTTGGATATTATTGCATATTAAGGCACATTCTTACATTTTATTCGAAAACAAAAGAAAAATCCTAATTTTGTTTACACTAACGATTTTATAATTAAGTTGGCAGCAATGTAAATCGTTCATTTTTGCAAATACTTATGTATATCTGGCAACGTGTTTAAGCTTGGATCAGCTATTATCAAGTAAGGTGTGCGTGCCGTGGCGGTTAATTTACAATGCCGAAGGAAAAGAAATCGTTGTGCGAATTCATACGTCGAATGGTAAATCAATTTCCGGGGATATTTAAGTAGCTCGAATCGCTGGTCTGCACAATTTGAAATTGCTCTGTTACTGGTACACAAATATTTAATGTGAAGCGACACCTTGCAACGGCAAAACATGAAGAGGCTGCAGAGACGGAATATCAGCCACAAGCCAGAAACATATTTGCTGTGGATCTTTGTGAAACGTTCTTCGAAGCGGATATACCGTTGAAAGAGATAAGCAATCCAAGTGTTAAATTTTTTTCGAAATATACCAACTACGAATTCCCTGTGAATCAAAGTTGCGATCTATTTCGAGCAGTTTCACTGCAGGTATTCACTATAACAAAGTCCTACTAATATTTACGGATGCAGCATCATATACTACTGCGAACAAAAAATAGTAAGACTATGTTCATAATTTAAAATTCTTAATTTATTTAAAATCTTTGTGGTCTCCTTCAAAGTAATCCTCCTTAACCACAATATACTTGTGCCAACGTTTTTTTCCAATCCTCGAAACAGTTGTTAAAGTCAATTTCCGGAATAGCCTTCAATGCGCTTAGCGATTCACGTTAAATGTTCGCCCGTTCTAAAGGACTTCGGAGTGCACCACACCTCCATAATCTAAGAAAACTGTCAACATAACTGTAATTGTTGACCTGCTTTGATAATTTTTTTTGGCTTCGGCTTACCCTTAGCACGATAGCCGGCTGATTGGTCAACGTTTCATGTCATCCTGGCAGTCGCAAAGTATCCTTCTACAGACGTTAACGCGACGCTGTTTTTTTTAATTTAGTGGAATTTGGAACCAATCGTGCTTTTATTGATTTTAGAAATAAATGACCTTTCAAAATTGTTTTCACTGATCCATTTAAATCTCTGACTGTTAATCGCACCAATTCCTTTATTTTATTGACGTGTTGATCATCAGTTGATGCTGATGGCCGTTCGGACGTGGTTCGTCGTCAACGCGTTCTCGATCCTCTTTGAATATTCTGAACAGAAATTTGATTCCGCACACACAATTTAATGGAACTTCTTTGTTGAATAATTTCACTCATCGTACAAATTGTCGAATACACTTTATGCACTTCAGAAAGACAATCGTAATCTAAACAATAATGATTATTTTGATGGGACATTTGGCAGAGATGCCACTGACAGTCATACCAATCTAGAAAAAAAGTTTTACTATTTTTTTGACCACAGTGCAGTTTTTGCTTCTGTTAATGCTCTCCAAGTTGTGTATTCTAAAATGATAGCGGAGTTTGTGAGGAGACAGTTTTCTACTGTTAACAGTTTCATTTCGAATATGATTATTTTTTAAGGTAAAGAGTTGATAAAATATTTTAGAACATTTAGCTTATTTAAATTTTTGAAGGCTCCATCCAGTGGATACATTTAATAGCGACGATGCTGACTTCATTTGATTGTCCCAGGAGTTTTTTACCGCTAAATTACAGACCTCACATAACTTTATAAAACAAATGTTATTGTAAGACTCGAAACCCGAAGTACAGAAATAAAAAAATCTATTCGCCTTGTCGAAGAAGTACGAACCTCGATATCTATTTTACAAAATAGTAAAGCATATTTTGAAAAGCTTAATACCATTCTCAGAAGAAATAAACAAAATAATTTCATATCGATCGATTTATACGGAATATAGGAAATCTCTATATGAGATATGTAACTGTGTACCCGAATTTATCAATTTTTAACACAACTGCATATTTTTATCTGGAATAGATTCGGTTTATTTCATTATTACACTCTATTTCATAGATTGATCGATATTTTCGTCAAAATATCAAAATAATATTACGCATTCAATTAAATTGAAATTGTTCTGGTTGTTTTCGGTATATGAGATTTCACCAAAAGTGCTTAATATTAAAAAAATATCCTTTACGAAAGTCCTTAGTTTGATTTTTGAACGGTGAATTTGTTGCATTGCCTTGGAGAATAATATGCATATGCGGAATTTTCTGAAAATATCTTGTCAAATAAAAAAGTGTTCTTTCTAAGATCTTGATTTCGGTTGGACACTTTGTATGGCAGCTGCATACTCAGCGGTGCTATCCAAATAATATGTTCAGAGTGTATATTCGATGAATCGAATAATAGTACTATCAGTTTATATGTATATGTAGATACTAACATACATACATATGTACATACTTATGCATATACTAATATCTGTACATACATACATATACATATAATATGTAATATATTTATATGTTCTTCTTTACTGGTATAGAAACCGCTTGCGTGGTTATAGCCGAGTTAACAACAGCGCGTCAGTCGTTTCTTCATTTGGCAAGGTAGCGCCATTTGGAGATTCCAAGCGAAGCCAGGTCCTTCTCCACCTGGTGCTTTCAACGGAGTGGAGGTCTTCCTCTTCCTCCCCCGGCGTGTACTACGTCGAATACTTTCAGAGCTGGAGTGTTTTCTTTCATTCGGAGAACATGTCGTCGAGAGAGGACTTTACTTCTCAACTTAGTCCGAAGTAGTATCTGTTGACAAGAAATATCCTGCGTTTTGTTTGATGACAGGAGATATTTCGTCTTGCTCTAGTTCACCACCAGACCCATTTGATTCGCTGCCTTATCCATTGTGGAGAAAGCAGAACTAACGGCGCGCTTGTAAGGGCCAATGATGTCAATATCATCAGCATACGGCAGCAGCTGTGCACTCTTATAGAAGATTGTGCCTTCTCCGTTTAGTTCTGCAGCTCGAATTATTTTCTCTGGTAGGTTATAGGAGTCACACGAATGAGAGTCGCCTTGTCTGAAACCTCGTTTGGTATCGAACGGCTCGGAGAGGTTCTTCTCGATCCTGACGGAGCGTTTCGTCAGCTTACACAGCCGTATTAGTTTTGCGGGGATACCAAATTCAGACACCACGGCATAAAGGCAGCTTCTTTTCGCTGTCAAAGGCAGCTTTGAAATCGACGAAGAGGTGGTGAGTGTCGCTTTGTTGACGGTAGGCTTTAATCTTTCACACAATACGCTAGACAGAACCTTATACGCGATGTTGAGGAGGCTTATCACACAGTAGTTGATGCAGATTGTGGGGTCTCCCTTTTTGTGGATTTCGCCTTCTCCTGACGTTATGCATTCACTGACATTCAGCAGGCTGGAGAAGTGTTCCCTCCATAATTTTAGTATGCTCTGAGCATTGGTTTCTAGATCACCTTTGAGGGTTCTACAAGAGTATGCTCCGGTCTTGAAACCTTCTGTTTGTCTCCAAATATTTTCGTAGAATTTTCGAGAATCACCCCTGTCGGCCAGCTTGTCAAGCTCTTCATATTCACGCATTTCGGCCCCTCTCCTTTTCTGTCTGCAAATGCGTCTCACTGTCCTCTTCAACTCTCGGTATCTATCCCATCTCGCACGTGTTGTGGTCGATTGTAACGTTGCGAGGCAGGCAGTCTTTTTTATCTCTCCGCTGCGAAACGACACTCCTCATCGTACCACCTGTTCTTTTACATTTTCCGAAAACCAATGGTTTCGGGTGCAGCTGTCCGTAAGAAGCTTGAAATGCCGTCCCACAGTTCCCTTATATCGAGTTGTTGACGAGTGCTCCTAGAGAGCAGGAGTGCCAGCTGAGTAGAAAATCGTTCGGCTGTCTGTTGTGTGCGTGCGCACGTCCAGAACACTAGAGACGTGTCTTCCGTCAATCACAACATGATCGATTGGGTTGGTGGCTTTTCGATTCGGAGACAGGTAGCTTCATATATTTTCTTGTTCTGGAATCTAGTTCTACATGTAACCATATTTTGGGCTCCAGCGAAGTCGATCAGCCTCAATCCATTTGGGAGGCTGAATTTACTGACTGTTGCGCAAAAGATACATAGGTATCTTCTTTGCCCACTCTGGCGTTAAAGTCGCTAAGCACGATTTTGACATCGTGGTGGGGCCGCTCTGATAAGTGCGCTCCAAGCGCTCATAGTAGGCATCTTTGGTCCAATCGTTCTTCTCTTCGGTCGGGGCGTGAGCGCAAACAGCCAAATGTTGAAGAACCTTGCTTTGATGCGGATTGTGGCTAGACGTTCATCCACCGGAGTGAATGATAATACTGGGCGATGGAGTCTCTGTCCCACCATGAATCCTACACCAAACTTAAGCTCCTTGTATGGCCACTGTAGTAAATGCCACAAGGACCTATTCGCCTGAGTCCTTTTCCGTCCATAGCACTTGGACGGCGGTAATGTCAGCCTTTATTTTCACGAGGATATCAACTAGCTGGGCAGCTCCCAAGTGATTGGCGATCAGAGAACTTTCCTCACTTGGGTAAACTTCTACACATGACTCCATCCTCACATACATATGTACATATCTATGTATACTTACTTATGTACAGGGTAGGCCATTTAAAGTTGACCCATCTGGCAACGCTGTAACTTTTAACAGCGCTGACAAATCGGCTAATGTCATACCGCGTTAGAAGCGTCATTCGAAGACAATTTATACCATGGAACAGTACACTCCAAAAGAACGCGCTGAAATTGTTCAGCTTTATATTCAAAATAACTTTTCAATTGTGTTAACTCAACGTGCGTGAAAAGTGCTCCAGTTAAGAACACAATTAAGTCTTTATACGCATCCAGACAACGCACAAGACGTTCTGATGAAAATATCGAAGCTGTACGAGCCAGTATTGAGGAGACTCCATCGACATCGAGTTATCGCCGCTCTCAGGAATTAGACATCTCTCGCACCACTCTCCGACGCATAATTCATAAAGATTTGAAGATGTTTCCATATAAAATTCAAATGACACAAAAACTAAACCCAAAAAACATTGTTTTCTTTTGTTCTTTTTTTTTAGAAACAAATGGGTCAACTTTAAATGGCCTACCCTGTACTAAGTATAAATTTTTAAAACTTTTGAGTTGGGACAATCACACAAACATACATACACACATACATACATAATTACTTTGGCATGAAATTATTTTTGTTCGAGAACTGTAACGATAGAGCAATAGAGAAGTGCACCACAACCGACACCACAGTTGGCCCCTAAACGGTAAATGGAATGGATTTTTTACGACTTTCCTGCTGTATAAGTCATAAAGCGCAAAACTCTTTACTCTATAGATTTTAATAAGTAAAATTACTTGCGTACGTGTTTTTGTGCAATTTTAGTTTACTAAATATTTACCTACGCACATGTCACACATCCATAAGCTTGTACGTATTTATAAGTATAGTACCGTAATGGCGTTAGGGCGATGAATCATGGTTTCGAATTCAGACATTTTGGGCGATTCCAGAACATTTGGCCATCAAAAATTTCCTTCATTGAAATTAGTTGATAAGCTTAACTGTTTCACACGAGTATGAACATTTCGTAATCACATTTCTATAATCATACTTTAACAGCCCTATCTGAGAAAAACTCACAATTGATTTCTGAGGAAATTTTGTGACGTTTGTTGTGAGGTTTATTTTGTGAGGCTATTCTTGCTCAAACCTCATAAGAAAAAAGCACAAAATACTCACCACATGAAGTGGAAAGCTCTTTGCTGTTGACCAGTTGTTTTATAACAACAAACAAGACAAAATAAGGAAATGGGCATAAATTTCCTTAAAAATATTGAAATTAACATGACAAACACAACCAATTTTGCATTGTGAGGTTTGCGTTCAGGCATCACAAATTTGTGAGGTAATTGCGAGCATTAGAGCTTTTGAAATCAGGTCAGCATGCGGAAAACCTCACAAGTAACAAAAACCTCACAATAGTGAGAGCGGTGATTTTTGTGAGGGCATGAGAATAGGGCTGTAAGTACATATGTATGACAATTGTGTTTTTAATAAAAGATTCAGATATCCGCATAGAACTATATACACACATATGTATGTATGTAAGTGAGATATCAATAAATAAAATCAAAATTTTATGGTCGCACCAAATTACCAAATAAATATGTAAATAAACAAAACAATCAAAGAGTGCGTAACGCTGAAAGTGAATAACTCAGCCAATGTCCCTGTTTAAAAAGCTGGCCTTAAAGCTGGATATAAATCCCAACGACTGGCCTATAATATGATCAAATGCCCTTATGGATGTATGATATGTGTGTGTTTGTAATTATTTTGCCAACTTTGCATATAAATTGAGTAACACAATTATTGTGCGCGACTATATGTACATACATATATATATGTATGTTCATGTATACAAGTATAATGCCCTGCACTAGGCTACTAGCATCAGCGGGAATGTTGCACCCACCGTTGCTGCCGCCGCAATTGCCATCGAAGCGGGCCATGTCCAGGCATTGTTTATAAACAAATCAGGCAAAGTGGCGGCTGAGTAAAAAAATTACGTGTATTTTGCAGCGAAATACGAAATTGAAACCAAAACAATAAAGTTAATACTTCATACAAATAATGAAAAAGAAATTGAAATGTAAAAGTTCATTCATGAGCCAACCAGTAAAAACATAAAAACATTTGTTTATGCCTACAAAATGTGTCCATACGGCTTTAAAAATATTAAAAGTTATACAAACACATGATTGTACCTTAGGGTGGTCACCAACTGAATTAGGAAATTATTTAGAATTATAAGAAATTTAATTCAGTAAATCCTGGAAGAGATTCGATTATGGAAATCTGGTAAAATTTATAAATCTTGCGAAAGATTGCAGTAATTCCAACCTCTCTTCTCGTTATTGGCGTAGACACCACTTGAGCGGTTATAGCCGAGTTTACACCTGTCGTTCTTCCTTATCGCTGATTGCCGCCAATTGGAGATTCCCAGCGAAAGCAGGTCCTTTTCCCCCTAGTCTTTCCATCGGAGTGTATTAGTTCCTTTTGCAAAATTTCATATTTTCCGTTTCTGTGGGAAATTTTAGTCATTCAGTACGAGAGCTATTTAATTTTGCAGTGTTAACTATTTGATATTGCGAAATAATGCTGATTTGTATTAGTTTACTTGACCATGCTAAAACTTCCAGTAATAAGTATGCTTTACTGAATTAGGCCTTTTGGAAGCCCATTGCGTACTACCGGCTGTAAAGTCTTTTCCTTCTATTGGTTCCTCTCTGAACCACCCCGTACTTCTAATGAAGCTCATCAGTGCGAAAAGTTTTATTTGTGCAACCTCTGAGACGTCGCCAGGAAACCCTTAACCCAATAGTCGTTATAAGGCATTCCTAGTCCATTGGCAATGTGCGACCCATATTTTAAGGATTGATTCCATGTAGAATCAACTAAGCTTATAACATAATATTTTTTTACCTTTCCTGAAGTGTTCAAAATAATATTCTATACAGTTAATAAGATACTTTGTTATTTTTATTTTTGAAAATACTTCGAGTTATATACATACACAGTTTTGGGAATTTATTGAAGGCTTTGTCTGATGTGCCACCTTAAGGCTTTAGCATAAGGATAAATACACTACCATCAAAATAGGGTCTACTTTAATACATGTGTATGTATACATACATACTATGTACATATATTTACAGATTAAGAGCAGCAATCCCTATAAGAAACTACCGATGGGTTTATCAATACATTCACATTCACTGGTTATGACATTCAGTTTACCGCAAAGTTGACTGTGACTGTGATTTTTAAAAGAGATAACTAGGACATATGTATGTATGTAAAGGGTGATTTTTTAAGAGCTTGATAACTTTTTTTTTAAAAAAAACGCATAAAATTTGCAAAATCTCATCGGTTCTTTATTTGAAACGTTAGATTGGTTCATGACATTTACTTTTTGAAGATAATTTCATTTAAATGTTGACCGCGGCTGCGTCTTAGGTGGTCCATTCGGAAAGTCCAATTTTGGGCAACTTTTTCGAGCATTTCGGCCGGAATAGCCCGAATTTCTTCGGAAATGTTGTCTTCCAAAGCTGGAATAGTTGCTGGCTTATTTCTGTAGACTTTAGACTTGACGTAGCCCCACAAAAAATAGTCTAAAGGCGTTAAATCGCATGATCTTGGTGGCCAACTTACGGGTCCATTTCTTGAGATGAATTGTTGTCCGAAGTTTTCCCTCAAAATGGCCATAGAATCGCGAGCTGTGTGGCATGTAGCGCCATCTTGTTGAAACCACATGTCAACCAAGTTCAGTTCTTCCATTTTTGGCAACAAAAAGTTTGTTAGCATCGAACGATAGCGATCGCCATTCACCGTAACGTTGCGTCCAACAGCATCTTTGAAAAAATACGGTCCAATGATTCCACCAGCGTACAAACCACACCAAACAGTGCATTTTTCGGGATGCATGGGCAGTTCTTGAACGGCTTCTGGTTGCTCTTCACCCCAAATGCGGCAATTTTGCTTATTTACGTAGCCATTCAACCAGAAATGAGCCTCATCGCTCATCGGACGTAAAGCGCGAAACACATTTCGAACCGAACACTGATTTTGGTAATAAAATTCAATGATTTGCAAGCGTTGCTCGTTAGCAAGTCTATTCATGATGAAATGTCAAAGCATACTGAGCATCTTTCTCTTTGACACCATGTCTGAAATCCCACGTGATCTGTCAAATACTAATGCATGAAAATCCTAACCTCAAAAAAATCACCCGTTATAATGCTTCCTATACTCTACTTGAGCAAAAATGAAATAGCTTAATTCTTTCATACTGTTACTACTCAAGGTCAAATGAACAATTAAATCAAATTACCGTTTACCCCAAAGCGAAATAAAGTAACTGCAAGGCATCCAAATAAAAGAACAATGTAAATTAATTTTCTTTTTGATTTAGATGTGAATTTGAAATCGTGAGGATGACAGATAATTATCTAGTCAAACTTCAGCTTATTTTTTTATATTTATAATGAACTTAAATGAACCAAATACATATGTATGTAAGTATGTTTGTATGATTTTGGTCGGCCACTTTTTGCCTTTTTTCCGCTGGAGACATTATTTCATCAGTGTAAAACCTTTCTGGTTTCTCGGCGAAAAACTACGACAAGTAATTTTCACAGGCTTTTTTTGAAGTCAACTTTACTCTATTAAGGGAGTTCTTCACTGACCGAAACAAATGGTAGTTCCCAGCCAATCTCTTCCAGGTTTTGCCCAGCCATCAAAGATGTGTGTGGTCTAGCGTTGTCCTGATAGAAGACGAAGCCCTTTCTGTTGATCAGTTCTGACCGTTTTTTTTATTGCTTGATTCAATCTCATAAGCTGTTTACAGTAAAATGTAGAATCAATCGTTCGACCAGGCTGGAGCAGCTCATAGTGGATGATTCCTTTCCAATCCCACCAAACACTCAGCATAACCCATGCGGTACCCAAACATCGAGCTTCTTTTTGTAGCCAGCCTTTTAAATGGTTCAAGTTAAGTTCCTAAGCGTTGTCATGGCTGCTCATGTGACGGTCAATCTTTTCCATAATTTCATCGACTATTTCAACGATAGGTCGCCCAGAGCAAGGTGTATCTTTGACATCGAAATTTCCAGAATAGAAGCGAGAAAACCATCGTTGTGCTACACGAATTGATACATCATGGTCTCCGTAAACTTCACAAATTGCATTGATGGCTTGCATTGCATTCTTCCCTTTTTCTACAAAAATTTCTAAATATAGCGAATTTTTTCATTATTTTCACTTAGTTTTGAACAGTTGTAACTTCTCCGAATTTCCAACTCTATATGCTATGACATAATGTGATTGGTAGCACTGGAGAGATATGACTGCAGCGACATCTATTGACAAAATTCTTAAAGACTTCTTCGACTACCTCATATGTACATATTTATGTATGTTTGAATATATTAATGAAGAGTTATTGAAGAAATCAAAACAAGAAAAAACGTTAACTTCGGCTACATCGAAGCTATAACAGCATTTACATGTGTCTCTTTTATAGCATTAGAAGGTATCAAAACATCTTATCTTGATTTTGAACGGCAGATAATAATACTTAACAAATTACGTGAATACACCCTATAAGGCAGTTATACATACATATACATATGTATGTATAGTATATGCTATGTTGAGCAATCGAAACAATATTTTGGGAAATTGTAGAATCGCCTTCGATAACAAATTTTGTGATCTACAATTCTACCAAATTTTGTGAAGATACCTTATCAAATAACAAAGATTTCAATATAATTACTTTAACTCAACGATACATAGCATACATATGTATGTATAGTATTTACATAATAATGTTTAACTTTTGCCAAATTCAGTGCAGAAATCTCATCAGTTAGTTAATATAGTCATTCTTCAATTTATATGGCAGCTGTAAACTATAGTGGTCCGATATGAGCGCTCCCGAGAAATGTGGAGCTTCTTAGTAGACGTGCAAAATTACAGGTCCATATCTCAAAAACTAAGGGACGATTTTGCGTAGATACATATGGACATGACCAAAACGACTCCGCTTGTAATGCTAATAATTTATATAGTATAAATACTTTATAGGGTATCAGACATTTCCTTTGGATGTTATAAACATCACGGCAAGCTTAATATATCCCAGGGTATTTCTAATTAGGGGTATTCTCTTGCTCTTGCAAAACCCCTGCACGGTGCAAGAATTGCATATGTACGTATGTATATTTCCTCTTGGTGCACCGGCACAACAACAAACACACGCAGAAAATTATTTGCAATGGCTGTAAAATAACCAAAAACCCAAAAGCCATATTTAGTTGCGTGGAATGTCACGCAAAAATATAATTGCAACCCTGTTTTTTACATAAAGTCGTATTTTGACGCCAAATTGTTGAGGAAGGTAAATTTTAAATAGATTTTTTAATTTCTATTTAAATTATAAAGATTTGTTACAGTTTTTTTGTTAAAAATGTATGCAGAAGGTGCTCTCGTGCCCTTGTATATTTCAGTATAGGATTTTTGCAATCTGCAATCTTGCAAGAGCAAGAGAATCCCCCTTTTATATTATCTGCTGAGGAAAATAATTTTTACTTTGTGAAAGATTTACGATCATAACAAACTGTTTTCAGCTGTGATGAATTTATGGTAGTTAATCAATTCCAAATCCCGATGTGCTAAGAAGAAATGCAAACTCACACGTTACCTACATACATACACATGTTGCACTTAAGAAACTTTGTTCTACGTCCCGACACATTTTTCCAGCCTTGACTTTCAAATGACCGGTCAATTGATTGACACTGTTCTTATAGGGTTCTTAATCAGTTGCAACTCCAGATTCAACGAAAATTGCAAATAAACATACACATGACTTGTTATGATTGCAGGCATATGAATTCGTGTACGTTGAGCACAAACAGCTGCAAAGGCTGACGAAAACAAGCTCAGCAGATCAGGAACGACAAAAGCCATAGAGCTAAGGCTTATAGGGAATGTGTTAGTAGGTCACTCAATATTTGTGAAATCGAAGTAGGTTTTTGTGAGAGCGTTTTCCAGAATAACAAATTTCGAGTGATGATGACATCACAAGAATATACATACATACACATACATACATATGTATGTATGTAATTATTATGTTTTGACCTAAGGACACTAAAAATTTTGAAAAATTTTAGATTCTTTTGGCTCGCATATTATCGCACATACATATGTATGTACATATGTATGTATCCCCCTGGAATTTGAACGGTATCTTCATAGCAATGTATGTAGTACATAAGTATGTAAGTATCAAGTTTAGTTATCTTCTAAACTTTGTATGGATTTTTGTTGTATTTTTATAAATAACTAGCTGACCCCTCAGCCGTTGTCCTGCGTGAATTTATGTGTTTTGAAATGAAAACAAAGTTGAATTTAACATTTAATTTTTTTTCAATGTAACGCAGCTTGATAAACAAAAACGGTGTACAAAAAAGATGGTTTTCCAACTCGTGACCACGCCACGTATATCTGGTCGTGTGAAAAACATAGCACTTCCAAATTTATGCCACACACGATGCGACTATCATTGTGTCCTGTTGATTGTCATCTCAGGTGAAATGGTAAATCATTAGAACTCAAAGGAATTCGTAGAATCAAGCATCCTGCCCCCTCGTATTCGAAAGCTGCGTCACAATCAGTCGGGTTCCATTACACAGTTTCGGCGCATGAAAATTGCGAAATATAATAACGACAGATCCAACTTTGAGACGCAAATGATACGGTGGCATACCAAGACTCTCCAAAGAATTTAGAAATTCCACTGTTTAATTTACGGCGTCGTCTTCATTGTCAAGACGATCGATCGATTTGTATGAGCGCAAGTCTCCTGGAATTTGACTTTGAATCTTCCAGTTTAAGTCAACAACATCGGTATTTTTGCAGCTAACATTACGCGTGCACTTAAGGAATCGTTGTAACGATAATTTGGAATTGATATCAAACCACCCGAAGTATCAACCAGAATTGACCCATTTCCAATTCTTAGCGGATACGATGTAAAATGTCTTCGGCAATGTCGTTTTTGTTGGTACATATGTATACCATAATTGACGCGGGTTTGAAGGCTGATATGTCAAAATAATCATCGCGAAAAGTTTGCGACCTTCATTTGCATTCGAATTAGCTATCGCATCGTCTATCGTTTGATTCCAACGATTATCATGTTACAGCGATTGGAACAGCATTCACAGTACGCAATGACTCAAATGAAGTTAAACCGCATACATTAATCAATAACAACCGAAGGTAGAAGCAATCGTCGTTTTTCGGGTGGATTGTGTAAATTCGTCCTAATGCATTAGTTGAGAACACACCTGGATGTTTATTTATTGGTTGACCTTGTATTTTGCGTTACTATTTCTCCGACGATGCATTCCATGCATAATATCAAGGCAGTTCCGAATAGAGCAATGATCTCGCAAACAGATTACTGACGAAAGTTGAGCAAAACCTCGTTAATGTTAATTTTTTTGCTGGCGGTGTTTCTACTGGACCAATAACCGCCATGTTGCTTCCTTTGGTGACGTACTTACAAACGTATTTTATCGATTCTACGAAACTGCAATACTCAACATTGATATGAGTTTTGAATGTGAATTAGATAATAATGGTGAATATAGTACGACCCATGTGTTGTCAACTTCGATATTCACGCTTCTAAATTGAATGCGGAATGTTCTGCCATTGTCGTTTGGTGAGCGACGCTGATAGAGTCGATGTCCATCATTTCCAGTTTGTGTTTGTATTGTCAGACATACAACCCGAAGTGGAATTGTGGTGTCCGCAAGGTCCATGAACCATATTGGTTTTCATCGCTTCGTATAATACTGGATCTTTCTCTGCATCAGGAATTTCCGCAGAAATGATTTCATCAATTTGATCTGGTGGAACCACTATGCACCATCCAAAGAAGAATGAGTGCACTCAACAGAGTACATCAAGCATCTAACAGCACCAGATGTACGTTGCTTCACGATAAAGTCCATCAAACATCGTAACTTGTTTGAAAAGTCGTGCTGTGACATCGTGACGATCGCTTGCTGATTGACAGCGATCCGTAATTCCGCACGCATGTCATCGCATCCTGGGAATACTCGGCCATATGCCTTGGGCTGCCTATGCCAGAGGTCGCTCTACTATCTGCCGGCGTTCTTTTTGGCATCGTAACAAATTTCAATCTGTAATTGTTCACTTTGTGTGAAACACACATAAATTTTTCACTGAATAATTTTCAATATTTTTTTTTTTTTGTTTGAATAGCCGGAATAAGGAAAGCAAACGACAAATTTGAACGATTCAAATAATTAAAAATCAAAAAAAATTTGTATGAAAAAGAGTTACTTTTTGGAATTGTCCGACTTTCCGACTTTTCCTCACGAAAAGCTTAAGGTTTTTTTTATTTCTTAACCTTCCCCACAGCGACCAACCTCAGAAAATGTCATCAAGATTGGTTCAGCCGTTCTCGAGAAAAAGAAAAGGGCTGTTTTTAGGGGTTTTCCGGCAATTATTCGAATTTTTCTCGCCGTAAAAACCATCTTTGAGCTAAGCGAACATTTAGAAAAAAGAATTGGCCAAATTGGTCCAGGCGCTGTTGAGTTATGCGCTCAGCAACACATTTTGCGATTCATTTTTATGTACGAGTATTACCTTCGTAAAAGAATTATATGTGCAAAATTTTTTTTCAGTGTATCTCGAGAATTAATAACGGTAAATTTTTTTCCAGTACGCAGTATTCGTCGTTCACATATTTAGTTTGTATATAAGGTTTAACATTCTTTCATTTGTTTCATTTGAATTACCGTTAATTGAAAATGTCATTGCGATTTGTATTTTTCATAGAAAATAATTATATGTGCAAATTCATCTATTTGTGCTCTGGCAGCTGAACAGACAACATATAAAGTTTGTTTTTTAACTAAAGTGAAAAATTGGAAAATAAGTAAGTTATAGGTATTAAATATAGTGCGTAGAAAAATAATATATTATTTTTGAATAGTTATATAGTTAAAATGCCACGTGGTACAGAACTATCGGATGAAGAGCGGGGTAGGATAATTGGAATGCACGAAGACGGTATAAGCATTGGACGAATTGCTGCGTCAGTGAACCGGCATCGTAATACAGTTTCAAATTATTTGAAAAATCCTGAAAATTATGGTGCCATAAAGCGAACTGATCGGTTACCAGCAGTTGATAAGCGCACCAAGAGACGCATTCATCAATTAGCAATTAGCGAAGGTATGAGTTGCAGGCAGATAAAAGTTGAATTAGGCTTACCAATCACTAGACAGCGTGTTCAGCAAATTATGAAGCGTGAATTGGGCCTCAAGTTTGAGTCAAAACTAGCTCAGCCGCGAATGAAAAAGCAACATAAAGATGCTCGTATTTCATTTTGCGACAAATATCGGTTTTGGGAGGAGGAGTTTGAAAATGTAATTTTTAGTGACGAAAAAAAGTTTAATTTGGATGGTCCAGATGGTCATCACAAATATTGGAGAGATACAAGACATCCAAGAGAGACTTGCTATAAGCGAAACCATGGTGGGGGATCTTTAATGGTATGGGCTGCCTTTAGTTCCAAAGGAAAATCTCATATGTGTTTTTTACCTACTAAAGTGAATTCCGAAGTATACATTGATCTACTAGATAGTGAGCTCATCCCTTTTGCTGAGAATTTTCATGACGACAATTGGATATTTCTTTGTATACCCAAATATATTTTTCGTGTATTGAAATTTTGAAAATTCATAACTTCAGTATGTAATTTTTTTTTGGAATGACACGTACATACTTATAAGTATAAACGATCAGATGAGTCGAACTGACTATATCGGTATAGCATATAGCTGCCATAGAAACTGATCGATCAATATCTGGTCTGGGGTATAGAAAACTTTTTTGTTTGAAAAAGTATATTCACGAAATTTGGAACAGATCGTCACCCAAAGCATTGGTACAATATCCGATGAGCTGTGATGTAAATGGGTTGATCAAAATCAAGTTCTTGCATGAAATATTTCGTGTTTGTGAAGGGTATTACAGCTTCGGTGCAACCGAAGTTAACATTTTTTCTTGCTTCTTTGAAATAATATCTTTGTTCAAATGGTGCTTGTAAATTGCAATATTTTCCTCTCTTTGGAGATTTCCCAAATACTCGTAATAACGTAAGAAGTTAAGTAACGATGTAATATGGCGTGTTCTCTCCTTCAGCATTATTTATGTATATTGAATTTAAACTACTAATACTTTTTATCAGTTTAAATTTGTAGCCTTTAGTAGACGGATTTACACACATCGACATATGTATGTATGTATTTGTTTGGAATATATACATAAATTGTTACATAGTGTATGTATGTATATTCGTACCTTCATTACACATTATAAACGAAGGTAGAATTTAAAGATTTGGAAAATCTATTGCGTTGGTTCAACATTACTCTTGCGTACTTTCATTTTATACCAAAGCCCTGCTGCAAATGCTTTTCGGTTTTCCATAAAGCGCATTAAATTTCCGTTGTGAGAAAATTTTGCTCCATAAACACTTCAGCGTTTATTACCGACAAGAAAGAAGCCGATTGCTGCGGCATTCGAGCTGACTGGCAGTGGTGACGATGACAAGAGTATTTGGAATGTGCGAACTTCTTAGCAGAGAAAAATAAAGGATGTTGTGAACTAGCAATGTTGTGGTGGCGCTCGTGAGTTAAAACGGCTGATGATTGGTGTCGATGTAGAATCCATAGCGGTAAATGTAGCATCCTGTAATATATCCTCACACACCCAATTCTCCATAACCTTCCAACCTTTCGAGGCATATCGTAAATTCTCGCATGCATTTTGGGTTTAATGATGCATTTACGATGCAAACATCAACGCCATCGTCGCATGCCAACCACAACCGAACCCAAGTATTATAGTATAAGTGACGCTTACAGTGGCTTTCCAGTAAACAAAAAGAAAATGACAGTAATCGTTACAATTTTAATATCATCAGAAAACTGCAGCTGATGTTACTACTAGCCGATTTTGGAGAAAACAGTTATAGAGAAAAGGGTGCTCTGACTGAGGCCTGGCCATAAAATTTATAGATATTTTTCTCAGTGGCTTTTAGTTGCTTGCGGAAATTCATTCTTGAATGCAATCAAATTTTCTTTGCAACGCACCTGAGGGTTTGTAGTTGACATACTAAAATGTGCACGTCTTAAATTTTCCAAAACAATTAAAGCATTGAATGAGCAATAATTTTAAATATGAATACCAACCTTACATTAATGCACATATGTAGTTTACAGTAATTTTGTGCAACACTGTGCCCTAACCAGGATTACTAATTTTATAATTCAAAAATTTTAATTCTGAAAAAAAAATATTTTCTCAATTCTTAATTATATGCTTGGAATTAAAATTTTTATTTTATATTTTTCCGGATTTATCGAAATAAATTTTTTTTTGTGATTTTATAAAGTCTATATATAAATGATCAGTATGTTGAGCTGAGTCGATTTAGTCATGTCCGTCTGTCTGTCTGTCCGTCCGTCCGTCTGTCTGTCTGTATATATACGAACTAGTCCCTCAGATTTTAAGATATCGTTTTGAAATTTTGCAAACGTCATTTTCTCTTCAAGAAGCTGCTCATTTGTCGGTACTGCCGATATCGGACCACTATAACATATAGCTGACATACAAACTGAAAAATCGGAATCAAGTTTTTGTATGGAAAACTTTTGCATTTGACAAGATATATTCACGAAATTTAGTATAGATTTTTTTCTAAGGCAACAATGTAATCTCCGAAGAAATTGTTCAGATCGGTTAACTATAGCATATAAATGCCATACAAACTGAACGATCGGAATCAAGTTTTTGTATGGAAAACTTTTGCATTTGACAAGATATATTCACGAAATTTGACATGGATCTGCTTAAGGTAATAGCATAATTTCCGAAGAAATGGTTCAGATCGGATTACTATATCATATAGCTTCCATATAAACCGAAAACATAGTTATTAAAAGAAATGCACCTGTGAAGGGTTTATTAGCTTCGGTGCAGCCGAAGTTAACGTTTTGTCTTGTTTTTTTTTTCAAACCGGTATTTGGAATAACTCAATTACTTTTGAATGCATTATTTGCAACCCTGGCCTTAATATAAACAAATATTGCTTGCGACAGGATAATTCAGTCCGAATGAGCATACAAGCTGGTTTCTTTTCGATGATGCTTTTTGATAAGACAATCTTGCAAACCTTCCCACCCCCTTTTCTATCTTTACACATTTTTCCAAAAGGAAAAAGAATTACGGAAGAGCTACATATGTCCGGGTGAAATCAAACATTTTATACGCTTGCAACCTGCAAATAAGGAAAGAATTAAGGCCTTCAGGTACATAAGGCTTCTTAATTATTTGGGGGCTGGGACAAGTTTTCACCCACTTTTCTTCACTTTTCGCACGATACACTGTTATGAGTAAAATGGAATGTCTCATTTTCATTGAGACAAATCACATATTGGCCGATATTTGCGGTATAAAGTCATCCAGTACAGACATACTATTATGAACAAATGATTCTTTCGGCATTTCAATTATAAATATCACATGCTGACCGATATTTTCGGATCAAAAGTCAACATAGGTACTGGGGTCCCCATGTTGATGTTAATGCTGGTTCCAAGATAGACGAAATTTTCTACGACTTCGAAGTTATGACTGCCAACAGTGTCGTGAGAGCCTAGTCGCGAGTGCGACGACTGTTTGTTTGATGACAGAAGATATTTCGTCTTATTGTTGAGGCCAATGATATCCATATCATCGGCATACGCCAGCAAAAGATTGTACCTGCTCGATTAAGTTCTGCAGCTCGAATTATTTTCTCCAGCAGCAGATTGAAGAAGTCGCACGATAGGGAGTCGCCTTGGCTCGGAGAGGTCCTACCCGATCCTGATGGAGCTATTGGTGTTGCTCAACGTCAGTTTACAAAGCCGTATTAGTTTTGCGGGGATACCAAATTCAGACATCGCGGCATGAAGGAGCTCTTTTTTGTGCTGTCAAAAGCAGGTTTGAAATCGACGAAGAGGTGGTGTGTGTCGATCCTCTTTTCACGGGTCTATTCCAAGACTTGGCGTATGGTGAATATCTGGTCAATTGTTGATTTTCCAGGCCATACTGATAAGATCCAATCAGTTTGTTGACTTTAATGTTTCACACAATACGCTCGATGGAACCTTATATGCGATGTTTAGAGACTTTTCCCACGGTGGTTGGCGCACACTGCGGGGTCTCTCTTTTTGTGGATTGAGCAGGACTCACTTAAGTTCCAAACATTGGGCATACTTTCGTCCGACCATATTTTACAAAGAAGCTGATAATTTATATATGTATGTGTAAATCAAATCGAGTTTTGCAGTAGGGATTATTTCTATGATAATATAATATAATAATTTGTTCTCACTCAAGAACTGAAGCCATTGAATCACCGTAGGGAAATGTTTGGTTTTGCCTAGGAAGAACTGGAAAATGATAACATTTTTTTTAAAGAAAATTATCTTTTCCGATGAGGCTCACTTTCATCTTAGTGGTGTTCATGAGTAACAATTCTTCTTCTTCTTTATTGACGTTGACACCGCTTATGAACTGTAGCCAGGTCCTTCTCCGCCTGATCTCTCCAACGGAGCGGATGTCTTCCTCTTCCTTTGCTTCCCTCGGCTGGTACTGCATCTAATACTCACAGAGCTGGAGAGTGACCTAGCCAGCACAGGTGCTGTGCATGAGCAACCATTATTACATTCACCTAAATTGACAGTTTGGTGAGATTTTTGTTTTGGTGAAATCGTCGCTCCGTAATTCTTTCAAAATGAAGCTGGTGACAAAGTTACTTTCGACGGAGGGCGGTATGGATCGATGATAACCGCACTTGGAACAAGTTGATCCTGACAATATCCGATTGCAACAAGACGGGGCTACGTACCACGCAGCACGCGCAACAACCGAATTATTGGGAGAAAAGTTTGGAAATTCAATTATTTCAAGAAATTATGGCATTGAATGGCCTCCAAGAAGTTGTGATTTAACACCCCTCCTTGTGGTGATATTTAAGTCGTTGAACCGAATTCGTAAAGTCGTGGAGGAAATCATATCACTCTCATTGCCGCTCCTTCTCATTGGAAAACTCTTTACAACTCTATTATTTTTAGGTGAACCAAATTATTAGACTCTGTGGCAACATGTTGCAAGAGTGCAAGAGTATAAAAACGACAATTGGACTCTGCAAACCCGCGAAATTCTAGAATCTGTCTCCATTAAAAACAATAAATAAAAGTAAATATATGTAATAATACTTTTAACCCCTGGGATATGCCAATGTATGCTTATATCTACTTAAAATTTACGATACTCGCACACTGAGCTAAAATTATACAAGTGAAGTAAGTTGAAAATCGGAACTCGAAAAATATTGTATTTATATTTTATTTATAAAAATTCAACAGTTTAGTCATTAATCTGTACGCTGCTTTATAAGAGTATGCTGGTATACATATTTATCGTGCCCTTTAACTCCAATGCCAATGGATATCCTCTGTATGTATGTATGTATGTTGATTGCAGTGCTGTTAAACTTCCTTTTTGGCGGCCCATAGTGATATGGATTAATTGCTGAAGAAACTAAAGATGTGCCGGATTGGATAGTTGATTGTAGAAATGGCTGTTTTGTATGTTGATTGAAGAGGTCGATCGATCCATTTGTAAGTTGATTGCAGTTTCAGTAAAAGATTTATTTCACACAACCATATAACATATAAAAGAATAAAAATCAGCATAGAGCAAAAAAACGGTTTGCAACTTTGCTAAAAGGAAAACGTTTCCGACAGTAGATTGCTGAGCTTACTAATTTTTCCCGGTTTAAGTTAAGAGATAGTTTGCAATTATATTTGCTATATTGATTTTAATTGCATTGAACTGATGTACTTATTAAACTTTATAATTACATTAATTTAACTTGATTGAAAACATAATTTGTTGTGTAATTACGTTAAAAATTATCATCCACATTGCCTTGTCGTACTGCGCAGCTCACCCCCGTCATATATATTCAGATTGTGTTGACGGGAGTATTCGTTTACGACATGTTGGCCTAAAATATTTTAATTATTGTAATTTGATTGCATAATAATAAATGCGTACTCATCATGGTAAATTAAGTCAATTTGAGAATATGATATAAACACGTTTTTGTAACGGAAATGCTGAAATGCACACTTACCTTCCTCAATGCGTCTTGAAGCCTCTTCAATATCTGCCCCAGCATCTTTTAATATCACATACATTAATGGCATCATCTCCCAAGGATATCGAAATTTCTCCAATAGTTTTTGACAATGCTCTAAAAAGACATCTTGAGCTGCAATTGGAAATTTAAACAAAATAAATAAATGATAATTCAGTACGATTAAGTAAAATGAAAGAATATACAGTAGTAGTTACAGGTGTTATTTCAATATTACGATTATAAGTACCATACATATGCAAATGCCTTCGAATACAATATTATATTCACATTATTTTGATATCGATATTGTGTTTTTTCAAAGTCTACGTAATAGAAATGTATACCATTTTGATAAGAAAAATTTAATTTTGGAATTTTCCGATTGATGGGAGAGAAAAGGTTTGGCTGGCATTATTAATGAATATTAATTACTTGCAGATAGTATAACTACTTTATTTATATACTTAGGTCAAGTTAAAAAATTATCCGAGAAGGAAACCGTTATCATTAATAAAAATAATGCAGGGATTACCTTCCTCCTACCCAACCGACGAGGGAGTCACACTCCGCATAAGTGCGGAATTAGCCGAGTCATGAAAGGTAACGGAGATTTTTAAGCGTCAATAACTAAAACTGCTCTAGGATAATTTTATCTATTAAGAAAAAAAAAATGGTATTTTTCATTTTATAAACTGATCAGATAAATTAAAGTTTAGTTTAAAATTTACAATATTTTAACGGCACGGATATAATAATAGTAAATTCCAAATCAAAAAAAAAACTTTCCCTAGTCTATAGTTTTTTATTTTATTATAAATAATAAAAGTTTTGACTATGCTATTACAGAAGAAATATCGTTAATAAATAACAAGAACAGAATCAGGCCAAGATTACTTCTTGACTTATTTGCATGTCAAACTCATAAGCCCATGTCTCATCGGCTTATAATGCTCTCCATCAAAGTGTAATCGGAATTTGCACGATCAAGCAGGTCCAATAATCTCTGTCTCTATCTGTTTGCGGTACCCTTTTTGAAAAAATTCAACTTTCGGGTAGAGCAAGAACGCGTTTCATACCCAAAATATCCACCAAATCATTCCAACGAACACGCGAGAGATGTCGAACTCTCTTGCCATATCTCTTGTTCACGATGTTCAAGCGCCACATCGTTCACTTTTTTAATATTTTCATCAGTTGAAGAGGTCGAAGGTCGTCTAGACCGAGGCATGTCTTCGACGATCTCTCGGCCGAGTTTGAAGGCTTTGTACCATTCGTAGGCTTCTGTTTTTGATAAAACTGAATAACCGTAAGCCTTTTCCAACATTCGCAACGAAAAAATTTTAGACAAAAACTTCGTTCAATAATTTTATCCATTGCAAAAATCGCAACGCACTACTGAGGTGTACCGACTTAAGCGGATGCTGTAAACTAATTGGCTGACAGAAGTTGCTCATATTTGACCTTGTAATTAAGGACAGTACAACCAACTTAGAAAATTACATTTTTTTAAATATCATTTGCCCGAGGAATTTAATTGTAATTTTATGGTGCTACGGTACGGTACGGGGTTCCCGTTGGCTAATAGCAGAAACAGTGGAGAACGTAGAATCGTGGCCCGTGTCAGCTGATACGACCTATCTTATGGGCGCGGAATGTAAGTGAACAGTGAAAAACGCTACAAAGGTGTCAGCTGATTGCTCTCTCACAACGCAGGGTTGCCAATATCGATATACTGTAGTAATTATCAACTTTTATAATTCAATCTGTTCAATATGTTTCAACATGTTTGAAATTTTCTTAAAATAACTCAAAATCAGAGTCGAATGCTATTATTTATAAATATATAAACTATTTTTAATAGTTTGTTTTCAGTGTTGATATTTTATATTGTAAAAAATTGTAATTGAAAACATAGATGTGCTCAAAACTATATATGCGTATTGGGCAATGGCAACATTGTTCAAATGAAAACAAACAAAGATGGCTGATTTCTGCGTTTTTACCACGGGCTCAACTGTTCACACATTTTGCTCGATAAGGAAGGAAAAGGAAGTAAGGGAGTAGCGTCTTTGACTGGTTCTGCTATAAGAGTTCTGAAAAAATTGCCGTAGCCCCGCTTTCTAATAAGATTAATGTACATATCTCGTGAACCATTAAAGCTACAATAACCAATTTTATTTGGGACAAAGCCAACCCAGTATAATATAAGAGAGCTTTATGGAGCCGCGCACATACATACATACACATATATGATATAACTTATGGTAGCGAACAAATTAAAAACTCGGGAATTATGTTCTAAATATCTTCAAGTGTATCTTTTGTAGCTAAATTGAATATAATCGGGTGAGAAATAGACCAACACCCGGTATAACTAACAAATCATATGTAGATGAAGGTATTTCACCGGATTTGATAATAGCAAGTTGCAAGAGTTTGATATGTTCGGTTACACCCGAACGTAGCACTTCCTTACTTGTTTAATTATATAACTCTATTTGTATTTCGTTGGCGCTATAAGAATAGAATCCGATTGGAAATGCATAATCATTATTAGAATTAGGATAGCAAAAGCAAATAATTTCATTCAAGTCACTTAGGTTTATTTAATGTTTTCGTTGTTTAAAACTCGAGCGCTAAATAAGTTCGTTAATAACACTACTCAATAAATGTAAGGGAAAAAGGTGTGTTGATTACGAATTTGAGTTCAAAAATTTTCTAGCACGTACAGCTATTTCAGTAAATGGTGGTGGTTTGTACCCTACAATTGACTTGAACAATTTTTATAACGTTTATGGTAGCATTATGATTTGAGTACCTTTTCTTGCTCTTCATCGATCGCGTTCTGTATATTTCTGCATAAAATGAAAACATTTCGCCATTCAGAGCGAAAACGGCACAAACGTACAATTTGAAGATCAAAAGAATCTTTAATCCACCAATCAAAATTCGTATATACATAAGTATTAATGGTATAGTCTATGTTCAAGTATCTTAATTTTACCACAGTGCAAAATGTTTCGAATATACATACATAATAACATTTGAAGTTAGTACTTTAAATTTAAACTTAAATCACAGAATTCTTCCTCCAATAAACATTTTGTCGGTAATTTAAAGTGGGTGGTTTTGAAAGAAAATTCTGCAGCCGAAAATAACAGTTCGCAACAATCAATCTTTTCTTGTTGATCCTGTCACCTATCGGTGTCAGCTTTTTCAAGTCCTTCTATAAATTTTGGAATTATTTCAATTTAATGATCTCCAATTTGAAATGGAAGAAATAAGACCATAAAATACATATATGTATACATATACGTAAGACTTCCGTATAATAATAATAACCTAATATTATTGCAGTATGTACTATGTACACACGTAACATTAATTTCAAAGAAAATGCAAAGGTAATGTAAATATGGTTTAATAAGAATTCATTTTGGTTTTATTTTAACTAAAAATGCTATATCTCCAACATATTAAATATTTAATAAATAGCATTAGTTCCATGTAATGTATGCATATACGAGTTTATGTACTGTGTATCAATACTGTTTTCAATGCAGGGCTGTTGCAGCAGTAGTGGCCGTCTGCACTGACTGCAAGCTTAGTGTTGCTCAACCATAACCAGCAAAAACGATGTCGGGCTCGTCGCCGTAATCGGCAACTGGAGTCGGCAACAGTCGCTGTATCTTTGTGAAAGGCGGAGCTTCGTAGTCATTGGTTCAAGCAATTATTCCCTCCTTTTATGAAGCCGATTGCCAAACGCCGCTGCCGGCCGATGTCATTCCTGCTGTTGGCGCGTTTGTGCTTTTCTGTTTGTGCAGTTCCACAGTTTTCCGTCGGCATCGTGCTTTTATTTCTTTCATAGCCGATTGCTTAGTTCCTTTTGCAGTTATTGTGCACAATTGCTTCAACACTGTTTGTAATAGAAGCCGGTTTGAACTCGTTTGTTTGTTTTTGTGGTCGGCATACAAAAGTTTTCACCATGGTTGGACGGCTGTTCATTTCTTTGTTTGCTATTATGTTGATTGGAATGGTACCTACCCATGTATGCAATGGAAAAGCTACGAGTGTGGTGCAATGGCATGCGGCGGCCATACTCGTACTTAAGAAATTTTTATACGCATCACAAAACTGCCCAATTAAGTTGTTTGATTAGTTGACTTAGTATTGCTTTACTATGAAAATGGCGTCCAAGCAATTATGCAATAAAATAAGCACTCAGCGAATAATTTTGGTTATATGAAATACGTAGTATTTTAATATATTGCAGAAATTATTTATATGTAACTGCTTTGTTCGATAATACTATTCTTTTGCTTTCAGAAAACTTCAGTGATTTCGGTATCTAACGTATGAATTAGTGCACATACAGTCGAACTTTCCTGAAAATCACTTCACTATATAAGAAACTTCATTATATAGAAACTATGATTTTTTGTAACTTTAATTAAAATAATCTGTAAGTTTGGTTTGAACTACATGCTTTAATTTTTCATTTTCGACAAAACCTTCCAAATAATTTAGAGAGTTGAAAGCATTAGTCGTAACGTTACTCTTCATCTCCACATAGTTTCTGCCTAAATTAATGGAAGAAGAAAGTTGTCCTTATATAGGTAATGCCTCATCAGTACTTCCATTTTTTCTTTAACGGCCAAATCGTCTTCACCATTATCTGAATATTTAAAAGCATAAATATTGTTTATTAAATTTTTGCTTGGGTATAACTAAGTAAGTACAACCGGAACCCGCGGGACTTTCTAGAACGTCGCTGAGGATATCTTCGTTGGGCGGGCTGTCCCAGATCTTCACACCAATATCAACATTGACTTCCGTGACCGTAACAGTATTTTCCTCATCTCATTTTAAAATAACATATTTATTTTTATAATATTTGATAAATACATTATAATTTATTAAAATAAATGCTGTTTCAATACCTATTTCTTATTTCTTGAATACGCAACGGAAAGCATATTTGAAAAAATTAACTATATGGAGACAAAAACTTGTGAGGCTCGAATTTCATGCTGTTAAATTAGTTAAATAGCAAACTTTACTATATAGAAATTCATTATTAGGGACAAAAATACGCCAAAATTAGATCGAAAAAGCTGTGTCGTCCAAATTAATTCATTATAAGTAGAGCTTTGTTATATGTTACATTTGTCATATGTACGCCAGTAAGATTTTGAGAGTAATTTAGATACATATTGTAGTTAGTTACTTTTATTCATAGTTATATATAGTAAATTGTCGAGCACATAAATACCTGATAATCTAACTAATAGTTTTCAAGGATTTGACATTTTTTTTACTTTTTATCTTATATTATTTTTTCGTTCGCATGTGCGAAATATGCCTAAGTAAGCAGGTAAGAAAAATATATAATATATATGTATATGATAACAATTCAATACCTTTAAAGTCTTGTATACCAATTCTCAAAAATAACTTAAGTTCGGAAGCAACTATGTAAAAATTTTATACCCTTGCAACTTGCTAGCATCAAAGTCAAGGAAATTACTTCAAGAGCATAAAGTTTGTAAGTTACGAGGTGTGTTCAAAAAGTATCGCGAATTTTGTGTTTTTTCAAAAATTATTTATTTATTCATGAATATCTATTTTGTCCCCTTCAAAGTAATCCCCATAAGATATTATACACTTGTGCCAACGGTTTTTCCAATCTTCGAAGCACTTCAAAAAATCATTTTTTTTTTAAATCATTTATTTTTAGGAGGAGCTGAACCTTCGATGCCGTTTTTATCTCGTCAAGAGAGGCGTAACGTCGTCCTTTCATGGGCCTATTCAGTTTAGGGAACCAGAAAAAGTCAAAGGGGGCCAGATCTGGGGAATACGGTGGCTGCGGCATCATTAGTGTGTTGTTTTTGGCCAAAAAGTCGCGCACAAGCAACGATGTGTGTGAGCAGGGGCGTTATCGTGGTGCAAAAGCCAATTTTTGTTCTTCCACAAATCCGCGTTTCCGCGCATAACTTGCAGGTAATATTTCTTATTGACCGTTCTTCCCTGTGGCAAGAACTCATGATGCACCACGCCCCTGCAATCGAAGAAAACTGTCAGTTACGATTCGCGATACTTTTTGAACACACCTCGTATATGGGATCCAGGGCAAGCTTTCGTCCCATTTTATTTAGGTACAGAGATGTACCGTTACTAGAAAAACAGGCTCTCTCAATTTTATTAAAATAAATCACACTTTTGCCGATATATGCGGTATAAAGTCACTCGGAAGTTCGAAAATCTTTCAATTAGGTATTTGCGGACTAAAGAAATAAAAGATCCGATTCAACAAATTTTAGGCATACTGGCATACAAATATTAGAAAAACATTATCTCAAAATTTCTATAACATAGCTAACAGATTGACCGCTATTTTCGATACACACTTCACAATTGGAAATTTGATTTGATCCACATATTCGGTATCTTGGGGATACATTTATTGGCGATTGATTTGCGTACCGGAAAGTGCAAGAATAAAATGGAATTAAAATTTTTTTTTACATATATGGAATGTAGGTGGAGTCCGACTTCGCTGATTCTCGCACCGGAACATAGGAATGTCAAGGCAATAATATAATATGTACCAAATTTGGTCGATATCGGTCAAGTAGATCATGAGATAGCGTTGTCACGCCCATCGCCCAGTTTTAACCCCTGTTCCTCCAAAATCCCCTTTTTTATAATATTTAAGGGGGTATTCTGGTTTAGAAGCCCGAATTTTAGACATTTTTTTGATGCGATAAAAAAATCAAAAATTATTTTGACTATCCATTTTTTTACATTCTTTTTTATTAATATTCTAAGAATACAAAACATAAATAATATAAGAAAAAAAAATTAAATTTAAAAAAACTGCAGGTCGGGAAGTAGACACTGATGAAACAATGGTTAGTCCTGGTGGGCAGGATATAAATCCTTTCCGTGACCTAAAATTAAAATTTATGCGAAATGAATGAATGAAGAGTAAAAGTGTAGTTATCGCACTACGAAACGTTTTTGAAAAAAAAAATTACAAAATGGTGGAGGTTTGAAAAAAAAAGTTTCGTATTTTCCATGTTTTTTGTGGTTCGGAATTTTTTAAAAATAGAAAAAAAATCTTGCGAAAGCTCTTCGTAGTACGATACTATAATGTATAAGAAAGCTCTGTGTAAAATTTCATGAGAATCGGTTGAGTAGAACTTGCGATATCATGCATACCGTTTCTAGAAAAGTAGTTATGAGAAAAACGAGTTTAAAGTTTGAGAAACGGTTCTGTCGGCGCGTCACAAAATGAGCTGTAACTCGGAAAATAATTTGAATTTCGAAAAATCCTCTTAGGGACATTTTTTTGAAGGGTTATACTATATATGCATAAAAAAAATCGATTTTTCGAATTTCTAAACCAGAATACTCCGTTAAAGGCGTGGTTATCAGTCGATTTCCGCTTTTCATCTATTTTCACGTTGTATGAATTGGTTGAATAAGCTAGCGGGCTGTTTCCATCAAACTTTGTTTATTTAGTTTTAGTGGTTTTTCAGATACATATGTATGTACTTTGAAACCTGATAGATGTCGGGACCAAGCCTCATTTTTAATATATTTTAAAACACAATATCCTCGCTCCTTCAATAACTTCTACCAATCTGCAACACCAATTTCATAGAGTGTCTTGCAATATGTTTCATAAATATTTCTCAATTTGAACAAGCTCTAAGGTTTAAACCGAAAATTAGGAAAGATAATAGCAATAAGCAATTTAAGTCCTAAAAAATGGCGTGGTTCTTACATTGCTGATACTTATGTTATAAATTTAATTATCAACCATTTTACAAACATGCTTCATGTAATACGTTGATCTATACATACTTATGTATGTATGTATATCTATTTGCAGAGATATAAATACATAATTTATGTGATTTCAAAGCTTACAAAAAAATATTCCATAAGCACATACTTATGTACAAGGTTATTATATACATATCTAAAAGCTGAATTCCAACTGGCTGCGGCTTTAAGCTCCAATACATAGAAGATGGGTTTATTGCACAGGAGCAAACGAGAAACACAGATACGAATGAAAGGACGTGATGATATCCCAGAGTTTCAGACAGATGCAGCACTTTCTACAGTGGTGGGGATGTGAACAAAAATGCTGCTGTGGCAAAGGACTCCTATTTACTGGCTGCCAGAAGGATGCCAACTAGCAACTGGGGCAGCCAGAATAGCTGCTACAAGTAAATATGTTATATGTTTATGTCCGCTAATGGAAAATTTACAAAACTTTGTGGGTGTGTTATATGTATGTATGTATTAACAGACTTTTCTTTATTTACAACAACTTAATATTATTCGAATGTTGTTTTCGTATAGCACATGTATAGTATATAAGAAGGCCTGCTATTTTTAAGGATTATATATTCTATCATTTAATAGTTTATTATTAATACACTAAACACTGTTATGTTTTATAGATCTGTTCATTTAATTTCCTTTCATGATTAACACGGTTTTTGTCAACATAGTAGTAAGTAAATAGCATCATTGTAGTCTTTATTACACATTTTAGTGATAAGTCATTTTAGGTTTAACGATAATATAGAATATTATTATTAACACAGAAGGAGATTTACAAATTTCTAAATAGGAGTGTTAAAAAAATAAGATAACGGTGAATAGTCATCAAATATAAAATGTATAAATGTCAAAATGTGCTTCTTAGGTGTTTTCAGTGGCGTCCTTTCTTCTTCTTCTTTACTGGCGTAGACACCGCTTACGCGATTATAGCCGAGTCAACAACAGCGCGCCAGTCGTTTCTTCTCTTCGCTACGTGGCGCCAATTGGATATTCCAAGCGAAGCCAGGTCCTTCTCCACTTGGTCCTTCCAACGGAGTGGAAGTCTTCCTCTTCCTATGCTTCCCGCGGCGGGTACTGCGTCGAATACTTTCAGAGCTGGAGTGTTTTCATCCATCCGGACAACATGACCTAGCCAGCGTAGCCGCTGTCTTTTAATTCGCTGAACTATGTCAATGTCGTCGTATATCTCGTACAGCTCATCGTTCCATCGCATGCGATATTCGCCGTGGCCAATGCGCAAAGGACCATAAATCTTTCGCAGAACCTTTCTCTCGAAAACTCGTAACGTCGACTCATCGGTTATTGTCATCGTCCAAGCCTCTGCACCATATAGCAGGACGGGAATTATGAGCGACTTATAGAGTTTGGCTTTTGTTCGTCGAGAGAGGAAAATGAAATGAAACAATGAAAGTGGCGTCCTTTAGGCATACTTTATTATTAATTTAGAATCAAATGATGTTATATCAGATCCCTATCCCATCCCTTAATAGTATAAATATAAAGTTTATTCATATGCAATTTTAGGTTGGTCTGATTGGCTAATGAGCCACACCACCAGTTTTGGTCCTTAGAGGTACTAGATAGAGTGTTGCTATATAGTCCGTGAGGAGCAGTCATTTTTTAGAATGCCAGCTTTTGAAGTGAATTACAACAGATTTCGCCACCTCGCTAACGAGAGAATTTCTAGTGTCTCATACTTCGGGGAACCCAAAAGTTTAAAGCGTTGCCTTGCCATTGGGGCAAAAGTGCACAAGAGTTACCAATCATTTTCCCACAGTCCCTTCTATTCTATGGGAGTATGAACTTTATGTATTTTTAATCTACCGTTTTACACATGACTTGTGCAATTTTACACCCCTAACTCAGGGCAGTATATCTCCGCACCAACTCTGTAATCCATTCTCGAAACATCCGAATAAATGTTTAATGTGATCCCTGCAGCTACCACAACTTTACTACTTTCTTTGGATTTAGTTTTTAGTTTCCGTCTCTCTTGTTTCATTTAATTTTTTCTTCAATACTTGGGCACTGACTACTAGGTCTCCAACTAACAAGTAATTATAGGTATCATTCTATCAAATCAATTTGAACAAATCTGATCTGATCTTAACTCAATTATTTAAAATTTAAGCAAAAATGCCATTCAAACAAAATATTTTTTTATTTAATAAAATTTGTCTCATAAATCTACATACATACATATCTTTATTTTTGTGCTTGAATTTTTAGACTTTAATCCTAACATATGGTATATGAATACATAGGTATTTTTTATTGACATTTAACGGTATGTATGTATTGCAGTTGTGCTGTGAATTCGTAGAATTAATGTGAGTTCATGTTACATTTGCCACAAAACTCAAATATACATATGTATGTATGCAGTTTGCATTGCTGCTTTCGAAGATATTAAAATTGCACCCAAAGTTTTTGTATTAATTTACGAAATAAAGCAGAGGGACGGAGATGCAGAGCGACAATGTGGAAGGTGCTTGGAAGCGGAAATACGTAGCCTTTCAGTTATTGTGGCCAATATAATTGTATTTCTGGTTTTGTTCTTCAAGTTGATGGCGCAAGGAAGACGGAATGCATTTTAGCTACAAAATCGTAAAACGTAGCTGCAATAAAAATAATAAATCGACATCGCACAATCGCAAAAGAGATGCGCACGCAGATAGGGTAAATACCACAAGACGTGAAGACGGATTCACGTCACTCTTTGTTTGAGTACGAGTCTACATGCACACACCGCCAGGCATAGAGCTACATGCAACGCACATAAATTTTTATTGCCAACGCACAGTGTCTGTTGTTGCGAACTATTCCCGGAGCATAATTTAATTTGAAAATTAAATGGTTCTTAACGCTGATGTTCGATGAAAATGGATTATAGATAAATATGTTAACGTAAGAAAAATTTACCTAAAAATTAGAGGTACGACAGATTTCTCACATAAAATTCTTATATTGAAAAATTGTTGACTTGAAAAATATAAATCAAATCTCCCAAATATATTTCAGCTACCCATTTTTAAATTAAAAGCATTTCGGTGGTCTCTACAGATCTCTTTGCTGCATTTATTTTGGATGAACTCGCAAATTATCTTGGAAATATTTATTTCAGACATAAACGTGCATTTTATATTATTTTAGAACGGAATTCTAACTGGACTTTCAAACCAAGGGGTTACTAAATGGTTTATTTTGTGTTTTCTCCGCTAAAGATGGCAGCGAATTACAATTGCGCCTGCGTCGGGACACAAGTTGAGGCAAGTTTGCTCCACTTTTGCTGACAGTTTGTTTGACGAACTGTATCGATTTAGCCATGTCCGTCTGTCTGTTCGTTCATATATACGCCAACTAGTTGCTCAGTTTTTGCGATATCGATATGAAACTTTGCACACGTCCTTTCTACCCAAGAGCTTTTTATTGGTCGGTACCGGCGATATCGGACTACCATAGCATACTGAAACGAAATTAAGCATGGAATATTGTCCAAAGTAACGATACAATCTCCGAAGAAATTGCTCAGATCGGACCACTAGATCGGACTGTAGTTGTCATGCAAAATGATGGATAAAAGTGAAGTTCTTGCAAGGAAAACTGAGCTTGTGAAGGTTATTATAGCATTGGTGAAGGCGGATTTAACGTTTTTAAATATTATTTAATATATATCGTTCGTTTATTGAAATAAATTTCACTGTGGTGCACCAGGCCACATATTAGCAATACACACACTTAGTATCAGCAATCTGAGAGGGTAAGTGAAGATATGGCAATTCCGCTATTGTGCATCGAATGCGCCAAAATTCTAGAATGGTGATAGTTAGGGAAAGCAAATTACATTTGGCCGAAAGAAGCGCTTAAATTTACACACACTCAAAATGTGCACTCTCACATGCAAAGAGTCGTAAAACGGAAGCAAATTTTGCTCAAAATAGTTTATGTAAGCAAACCGTCTGCCAACACCAAAACCAACACCAACGCCAACGCCAAGCGACGAGCCACGTTTCGATTTTTGGCAGGAAGAAGCGCATCAAAAAATACTAATAAATTTATGCGTGTATTTGTGCTTAAGTGTGCATACGTGTGCATAAAATGCCATATACATATGTATGTACATACATACATATGAACGGTGCATGTACGCATATTCCGGTGAAGGAGTGGTTGTGTGTGTGTCTGTGAGTGGAAGTCTGCAAGTGCTTGCGTGCAAATATGAAATGCGTTTATTTTCTTATTTCTCTTTCATTTCATTTCAGTCAAGTTTTTATTACTTTTACTCGACGCAAAATTTGGGCGATACTACTTGCATTTCGTTCCTGGGTTTTAGGTTATTGTTTTTTGCGCTTTCCTGCTGCCATGTAATGAAAGCGCTGGCAAACTAAATACACAAAACGGAAGCAAACTTTTAAATGCCGAAACTCGTAAAAATCATGAAAAGAAAAGCATACGATTCGTCAGTTGCGCAACAATAAATTTATCTGTGTTTTGGAGGATATTGGAGGATATACTTTCGTTCGTTTTCTATTCTCCCACTTTACTCTTTCGCCTTAACAATATCCATGTTAAGAAAATTGCGTTCCACGAAGGACTTATGTACCGTACTTAAACTATAACTTATTTCTTAACAACAGCACAAATTGTATATAGACATGTAATATAATATAAGTATTCATGTATATGTAATTTCGTGTGCTCATTAAAAATTCACTACCCGAGTTAGGCTATAAAGATTGGGATAGAAGCTTTTCCAATGTATTTAGTGATTGGGTTAGGTCAGAACTCAAATTTGTGAAATAGTTTTTGAAACTAGTCATACGTCGAACGTCTTTGAAGACTCGTTTTATTATTGACACAAAAACGGAACAGAATCAATAGAGTTCCAAATCTGACCAAAATTCCCATCCAAAAACGAAATCAAGGCTGTTTTCAGAAAATATGCTTAAGCAGAACAATCAGGCCGTTAAATCGTTAGATCTGAGAAAGTTTACATACATATTTTGAGGTTACCAAGTATGTGTGCCCAGGGCGTTTTCAATAAAAAAATGTTTAAATCTTGAACCTGAAATCAAAAATGTTTTCGAAAAATCCCAACTGACGTATTCCCACAATATACATATATAAATGATCGTGATGAAGAGATGTTTTGTAAACCAAGTGAGTGTCTGTCCGTCTGTCCGCTTTTGCTAGCTGTAACTTGAGTAAAAATTGAAGTATCAGGGCGTGGTCCTGCCACCTAATAGGTTTAATGTTCATAATTTGCAAAGGACAAATCATTTCAAAAGTCCTTACGAGAATGCGAAAATACATATACATACATATAAAATTATGATGCTACGCTCACTCCCCATATAATGGTGATACTATAATTCACAGTGCGGTAAATCAGTAGCTTAAAACGTAAGGGAAAATAAATCTTACATCCAGGATGGCACAAAAGGGCGTTATTGGGGCAGGTGTCACCGCCCACATTTAGGTGGAATGACATATTACTGGACCTACTCCACCGATTTCAACCAAATTTTGTTTATTGGACTACTTTGACATTCCCATGCTACAGTGCGAAACAAGTAAAAAAAACGCTAAGTTTGGGTGAAACCGAACGTTTTATACTCTCGCAATTTGCAAAGATCAAAGGCGGAGGAATTCTTTAGATGTTGGAAGCAAATTCAAAGAAATTGAATGGTTCATAATCGATTTGGGTAACATATTAACTTCTGCATATTATAGGTCGTAGAATCACTTAGTTTCATGAGAATATTTTGCATTATATTAAAAAATATTGGTCTGCGTGTTACTTAAACTACCAAATACTTCCTGATTATATTTTATTCTAACCAACCTTATGACGAATATATCGTTCAGTGTGTGATATACAAGTATATGTTTTAATAGAATTGGTTGAAACTATGTGGTCGAGTATCCCTGAGCAATGTCAAATGTTAATGCAATCAGTTCAGTCCTTTCTCTCCACCCAATTGACCCTACATAGTGATTTCAGACTTTCCTCCTATCTTTAAGCCGTTTAGGTTGGCCAAAATAATGGAATTAAGAGGAGTAGTTTTCTAAAAAAATATATTATTGGTTTAGCGCTCAATATGTTTACTTCCGTATTTGAAAATACAAAATAAAAAAAAAACAATAATAATAAATTATTTTTTATTGCGTTATTTGCTACGCTGATGTAGACCTTGGTCTACACCTCATATCTATGATATAATAATCTTTGGTTGACTTTTTTCATAGCAACTAAATATATTAAATTTAGTCGCTTCGGTTGAGTATATAACAGATATTTGAAGATGATTTCAATATAATTTTAGTTGAAGCGAAGTTAAATATAGCCATAAACTTAAGTGAGCCTTTGGCCTATAATATAACATAATAAAATACCAAATTCGATGGTAATCGTAAAACGAATCGAGAAAGACATAATCAGAATGAAGAGACAAGTTGAAAATCGTCGGTTCGGCCATTCGTATAAGAGATAACTTGTAAAAAATGTTGAAATTTAGAGAAATTTGGTACATGCGCCGCCCCCTAAATAGTTTAATGTTCATATTTTCCAAACCGCTGAAGCTAAGTCAAGAAGAAGTTTATGCCGAGAAGAAGTGTATTTAGCACTTCTGCATACACTTTGAAAATGAGTAAATTAACTCTCCCCATAAACGGTTATTTTGAAAACTGCTAAAAGTGCGACAACACACTGATTAAATACATCACAAGCATTTAATTTCACAACTAAGATGGTGGGGAAGTGTTTTTTAAGAGCAAGTGGAAAAATTGGGCTATGGACGTTGTACCGCTTAGTTTAGGTCAAATCCTATATCTCCAATTTATACTTTTCAATTCCATCTGATTCTTCATTTTACAGTATAAAAGCAAATGTCAATGAAGTTGTTAGAATAAAACTTTTCACAACTAGGGCCCCCAAGCTATATTCTTTCACGCCATTAAGTTGTCAAAATTGACCCAACAAATATGTGAACCTTAGAGTGTTTGCGATGATAGAGTGCCCCTTTGGCAAAAATGGGCATTAAGCTCCATAAACTAATTATAAATATTTTTGAACTTCCATTCACTTTATAATATGAATTAATGAACTACAGAAATAATATCTTTCTAATAATATTGTATCCTCTACCTAAGATAAGGACTTTCAAACATCTACTTGACGTTATACCTTACCATCAGCGAGGTTAGTTAATGAAATTGAAATGTGAGCATCTCCTTCTGTTAGTAAAATATCGTAATACCAAAACTAAATAAAATCGGGTCAAAGTACTCCATAGCCCCCATATACCTTATATAAGAAAATTTATAAGAATTATATACGACTTTCAAACTTTTGGTTGGCTTAATATGTCAAATATCTTAACAAAATTAAGTGAAAGTTTTCTTCTTCTTTACTGGCGTAGACACCGCTTACGCGATTATAGCCGAGTCAACAACAGCGCGCCAGTCGTTTCTTCTCTTCACTACGTGGCGCCAATTGGATATTCCAAGCGAAGCCAGGTCCTTCTCCACTTGGTCCTTCCAACGAAGTGTAGGTCTTCCTCTTCCTCTGCTTCCCGCGGCGGGTACTGCGTCGAATACTTTCAGAGCTGGAGTGTTTTCATCCATCCGGACAACATGACCTAACCAGCGTAGCCGCTGTCTTTTAATTCGCTGAACTATGTCAATGTCGTCGTATATCTCGTACAGCTCATCGTTCCATCGAATGCGATATTCGCCGTGGCCAATGCGCAAAGGACCATAAATCTTTCGCAGAACCTTTCTCTCGAAAACTCTTAAGGTCGACTCATCGGTTGTTGTCATCGTCCAAGCCTCTGCACCATATAGCAGGACGGGAATTATGAGCGACTTATAGAGTTTGGCTTTTGTTCGTCGAGAGAGGACTTTACTTTTCAATTGCCTACTCAGTCCAAAGTAGCACCTGTTGGCAAGAGTAATCCTGCGTTGGATTTCCAGGCTGACATTGTTGGTGGTGTTAATGCTGGTTCCTAAATAGACGAAATTATCTACAACTTCAAAGTTATGACTGTCAACAGTGACGTGAGAGCCAAGTCGCGAGTGCGACGACTGTTTGTTTGATGACAGGAGATATTTCGTCTTGCCCTCGTTCACTGCCAGACCCATTTGCGTTGCTTCCTTGTCCAGTCTGGAGAAAGCAGAACTAACGGCGCGGGTGTTGAGGCCGATGATATCAATATCATCGGCATACGCCAGCAGTTGTACACTCTTATCAAAGATTGTACCTGCTCGATTAAGTTCTGCAGCTCGAATAATTTTCTCCAGCAGCAGATTGAAGAAGTCAATAGGGAGTCACCTTGTCTGAAACCTCGTTTGGTATCGAACGGCTCGGAGAGGTCCTTCCCGATCCTGACGGAGCTTTTGGTGCTGCTCAACGTCAGTTTACACAGCCGTATTAGTTTTGCGGGGATTCCAAATTCAGACATCGCGGCATAGAGGAAGCTCCTTTTCGTGCTGTCGAAAGCAGCTTTGAAATCGATAAATAGGTGGTGCATGCCGATTCTCCTTTCACGGGTCTTTTCCAAGATTTGGCGCATAGTGAATATCTGGTCGGTTGTTGATTTGCCAGGTCTAAAGCCACTCTGATAAGGTCCAATCAGTTTGTTGACGGTGGGCTTTAATCCTTCACACAATACGCTCGATAGAACATTGTACGCGATGTTGAGGAGGCTAATCCCACGGCAGTTGGCGCAGATTGTGGGGTCTCTTTTTTTAAGGATTGGGCATAGCACACTTAAATTCCAATCGTTGGGCATGCTTTCGTCCGACCATATTTTGTAAAGAAGCTGATGCATGCTCCTTATCAGTTCTTCGCCGCCGTATTTGAATAACTCGGCCGGCAATCCATCGGCCCCTGCCGCTTTGTTTTTCTTCAGGCGGGTAATTGCTATTCGAACCTCTTCATGGTCGGGCAATGGAACGTCTGCTCCATTGGTGTCGATTGGGGAATCGGGTTCGCCTTCTCCTGGCGTTGTACGTTCACTGCCATTCAGCAGGCTGGAGAAGTGTTCCCTCCATAATTTAAGTATGCTTTGGGCATCGGTGACTAGATCACCTTTGGGGGTTCTACAAGAGTATGCTCCGGTCTTGAAACCTTCTGTAAGCCGCCGCATCTTTTCGTAGAATTTTCGAGTATTACCCCTGTCGGCCAGCTTATCAAGCTCTTCGTACTCATGCATTTCGGCCTCTTTCTTTTTCTGTCTACAAATGCGTCTCGCTTCCCTCTTCAAATCTCGGTATCTATTTCATCCCGCACGTGTTGTGGTCGATCGTAACGTTGCGAGGTAGGCAGCCTGTTTTCTCTCCGCTGCGTCACGGCACTCCTCGTCGTACCAGCTGTTCTTTTGCACTTTCCGAAAACCAATGGTTTCGGTTGCAGCTGTACGTAAGGAGTTTGAAATGCCGTCCCACAGTTCCCTTATACCGTGTTGTTGAGGAGAGCTCTCAGAGAGCAGGAGTGCAAGCCGAGTAGAAAATCGTTCGGCTGTCTGTTGTGATTGCAGCTTCTCGACGTCGAACCTTCCTTGTGTTTGCTGGAGTGCGTTTTTTGCTGCACAGAGGCGGGTGCGAATCTTGGCTGCAACAATATAGTGGTCCGAGTCGATGTTAGGACCTCGGAGCGCACGCACATCTAAAACACTGGAGACGTGTCTTCCGTCTATCACAACATGATCGATCTGGTTGGTGGTTTTTCGATCCGGAGATTGCCAGGTAACTTGATGAATCTTCTCATGCTGGAATCTAGTACTACAGATAACCATATTTCGAGCCCCGGCGAAGTCGATCAGCCTCAACCCATTTGGGGATGTTTCCTCGTGGAGGCTGAATTTACCGACCGTAGTGCCAAAGATACCTTCTGCGCTCCAAGCACTCATAAAAGGCATCTTTGGTCACATCGTCCTTCTCTTCCGTCGGGGCGTGGGCGCAAATCAGCGATATGTTGAAGAACCTCGCTTTGATGCGGATTGTGGCTAGACGTTCATTCATAGGAGTGAATGATAGTACTCGGCGACGGAGTCTCTCTCCCACCACGAATCCAACATCAAACTTGCGCTCCTTTATATGGCCACTGTAGTAAATGTCACAAGGACCTACTTGTCTCTGTCCTTGTCCCGGCCATCGCATTTCTTGGACGGAGGTGATGTCAGCCTTTATTTTCACGAGGACATCAACCAGCTGGGCAGCGGCACCTTCCCAATTAAGGGACCGGACATTCCAGGTGCATGCCCTCAAATCATAGTCCTTAATTCGTTTGCCATGGTCGTCATCAAAAGGGGGTCACTCATCCGAGGCTTGTTGTTTCCTTTCATTGGGGGTGTTTTTTTACGTGGCGGGTCCCAAACCCAGCGCACAACCCTAAGTTGGGAATATTTCGCCTTCTCACTTTAGCTCGCCTTCAAACGGATGTTCTTAGGCTACCCAGAGGATACTTGGTCAAAGACCGGAAGTCGTGAGCTGCTTGAGTCATATGTAAAAGAATCGTTTCTGGCCACTCCCAAGTGAATGGCGATCAGAGAACTTTCCTCACTTGCGTGAACTTCTACACATGACTCCATCCTAAAGTATAATACTGAAATACTATAGTTTAATGCTGAAAATACTCAAAAATTAATCGGTTGCTGTTTCCCATATGTCCCACTTCAATTAATCAGGTTGATCTTAATATTGATATTTCGGAAATGCAAAATGTAGTAATGAAACAAAGTGAGCCTAGGACTTATATTATATATAGGGTAATAATATACCAAATTTGATTGCAATACTTTCAAGATTTCGTTCAATAATTAATGTTGAATTGCTTCGGTCAAACCCGAACTCAGCCCTTCCTTACTCGTTTTATATAAAGTTCTGCCATATATGAAGAGTAAAAAATGTTCAGTTACACTCGAATTTAGCCCTTCATTTGGTTTTCAGATGTTTGAAATAGCATATGTAACGTGTAACATGTGAATTAAAAATGTTTTAGTTTTAAACGAAAAGCGATAAATTCAATCTCTATATTAACCATAGTTTTAGGCGCAAATGCGTTCTGTTTGAGATTTTAGTGTATGACCATGTTGTTCCCATAAGAATGAACATAGTAGTTTTTACTTTACATCATTTTAGTTCACTAAAATAAAATAAAATATAATATTTTATGGAAGACGGATGCGTTTGCTGCTCCTAATGAGTATTTAAATTGTTTTTTTGTGTGGAAAGAAGAATTCCTTCAGAAATGATGAAGGTTTCACCGTAAGTCACTACCATTAAGGGTATTTTGATCACTATCTCTTCTTCTTCCACTATAGGTATTTGGATGAAAACTTCATCCATGTAAGCAGCAGGGTTATTTCAATGCATCTGGTTCTTTTCGCTCCAATTCTATTCGAGTTTCAAGAAACTTAGCTGTTTTTCATAATGTAAAACCGTAAAAGTGAGCTAATAAAGGCATGACAACCTGAAGAACGCTGAATGCACCCATACGTAGTATATGGTAGTGTATGGTAGTGCATCACTTTGTGATCATATAAATCGAAGAGTAAATTATGCATAATTATTTTGTTGTAAAGTATATTGTGAAAATATATAATTAAATTAATTAAAAAATTAATAACTGCACGAGTTTTCCTTTGCTTATGCTACAGTATATTACACAGTACGTGTTTTTTTTTCGAATAGCCGAATCCATCGAATTCCTTTCGTCTTATTAAGTCACCCTAATGTACGTTTATATTGTAGAAATGTAAAGAAAAAACACATTCACTAAAACTTCACAACTGCATTTTTGATATCAACTATATGTATAACTAATTCTTAGAATGTAAATCTCCAACGGTTTGCATCCAATGTAAACGGATAGTTCTTTCTAACCACGTAACAAACTTGAATAACCTTAAGGTCGAATAAAACTTAAACTTACTTAATAAAAGTATTGTTGATTTTGATGTGTTTGTTTGAATGGCACCTATATGCTATAGTGATCAGATCTGAACGATTTATTCGGAGATTGTACATGGAGGGTATTTTAGTCGATCAGTTTGTATGCCACCTATGTACATATATCCTATAATGGTTCAATATCGCCGGTTCCGACAAATCACCATCTTCTTTGGGAGAGGAGGAAGTGTGCAAAATTTCAGATCGATGTCAAATCCTGAAAGTCTAGAACAATTATATATAGACGAATATACGGACAGATGGCCATGGCTAAATCGACTCAGCTCGTCACGTTATTCATTTATACTCGTATATATATTTCATAGGGTCTCCGGCGATTCTTTCTGGGTGTTTTAAAGTTTGTGGCAAATTTAATATACCCTGTTCAAGGTATAATATACATATATACAGATATACTATATAAATATATATATATATATATATACATATGTACATACATAAATATGCATGCATGTCTAGTCAAGAGTGTCTTTCCGTACCC
The DNA here is from genome assembly GCA_037783105.1 of Bactrocera zonata. Lineage (NCBI taxonomy): Eukaryota > Metazoa > Arthropoda > Insecta > Diptera > Tephritidae > Bactrocera > Bactrocera zonata. The sequence goes on from JBAWJQ010003920.1 coordinate 69,487, forward strand.
TATACTATATACTGTAGTGTCCATAAATTTTCTACCACTAAGCAGCCGCATTGGGGACGTCGCGTTCCTTTATTGTGCAAATTCTAATGCAAAAGCCATAAAAATTAAGTTTAAAATTATTTTAGTTCTAGCTGTTAGCTACGAATGCATCCAACTGTAACTGCAAACAGGAGTGCTAAAATGAAACCAACACAATCCGGCGGCCAGCCGTCAGTTGCGCTCGTATGGTGGCACAGTGAGTATTGCAACATTAGTTTTGCTTGCTTCTGTCTTCTACAGCATTTTGCCGCGTGTTTATTTTTGCATGATTTGTATGGAAACAATAAAGCATGAACCACTCAGCAATAACAACAAAAAAAGGAGCAGCACTTGGGACACCAGAGGTCCATCCATCCATCCAACCATTCATTTGTCCATGCATTATCATCAGCGATCGGCAGTTTAGAACGAAACGCTTTGGTTATGCTTCTGAATTTTGTCATATTAACACGCCGGTGGTTCGTCTCCTGCTACCGAATGAATGCATTATTGTGGTGTTTCCAGTTTTTTAGCTTCACAACCATATACTTATACTAACGTTGAGCCAATTTCATAGCGAAAAAATATAGTATCCAGACAATTAAGTAATAGCAAAGATGTAAAATTAGAAAATGTTGCCGATTGGGGTTTATCATCAGCAAATTAATATGTATGTGTGCATGCACTACATAAGTAAGGGGCTGCAAAATTAGTATAACTTCCTAGGAAAACAAGTTGGAAATCTGTTCCGGATACTTGATTTCGTTATATAAATCCTAGCGTTTACTTTTTTCCTTCCAATACATTTAAATTTAATGGAATTTAATTAAGAGATTCAAGACTACACTTTAAAATATAAAAAATCATCTAAGAGATGTGAATGAAAGCATCTTTAAACAATTAAGAAAGGGCTAAGTTCGGGTGCAAACGGACATTTTATACTCTTGCAACTTGCAAGAATCAAAGCCTTAAAATGTTAAACCAGCGTATCGGAATCCTAGCAATTTTATACATACATTCATATACATACATATTTTACTCATACACTGACCAACAAATTCGGCATAACACTTGTCTGCAGGAGTCCACCCTTTATCTATTAACTACTATCATGCTACATACAAAAAAATGTTCTCTGAGTTTCAGAAAGATGCCTCACATATGTACAATCACCAGTCATATGGAGCAAAGTCAATCGGATGTTCGAAAATCCTGATAATGGTTATAAGGGGACTAGGTCTAGTTTTCGCCCAATTTTATTTATTTTAGGCCAAGGATATACTGTTATGAGTAAAATATGTTTTGTAAATTTTATTGAGATAACTCGAATATTGGCCGATATATCCAGTATAAAGTCACCTGAAGATTCGAAAATCTTTGGGTATACGGGCGCTCAGGGAAGTATTAACCCAATCCACCCCTTTTTTGATACACAGAATAAGTATTGTCAGGAAATGTTTCTGTCTGAGTTTCAATTGTATATCTCACACATTGACAGATATTTTTCATCAGAAGTCAACTGTTGATACTGGGGTTCACATATTCGATACCTAGGGGCTTGTGTTATGTGGTGTTATGATCCGATTTCAGCTATTTTCACTTTGTCAGTAGCGGTTCTTATAGGATTTGTTCTAAGCGAATTTGGTTATTTTATTTATGAATAGTTTAGAAAAAAATGTACTTAAACCTATTAGGGGGCGGGGCCATGCCCACTTTTTCCAAATTTTAGACCAATAGGTGCCCCTTGCTACTGCGACCCCTGCGCCAAATAACAGTTCTTTATCCTAATTTAGTGTTTAGCTATGGCTTTTTATACGTTTTCGATTATTGGCGTGCCTGTGGTCCGATTACGCGTTTTTTTGCCAAGGATGATTGGTTGGTCTACATTAAGTTGCATTAAGTTATCTCCTCATGGTGATCATTTATAAATATAAAATAGCTCGATTAGTTTCAGGTGATACATACAACCCTTAGGTGAAAAAAACTGAAACAAAACATTGAAAAAACATGTAAGTTTGCTGACCCCTACAGTATTAAGCATAAAGGCTCTGATAGACTTCTATTTCATGAATGTAGAAATACGCGGAAAAATACAATTTTATTTTTTTTATTGTTAATTATCAACTTGGGATTAATATTTTGTATTTATGAATCCGATAGTTTGAATTAAAAATTTATTTTTATTTTTTCGAAACGGTTTTGGGGTAAGAAATATTAAATTAATTTTTAATTAAGATTTTCGGGATTCGAAAAATATATTTGAAAGTTTATTCAATTATTATTACAACCCTGGCAATGGCTCAGTTATTTCAAAGAATCATAAAATTTCTTTATAAATTATCACTTTAAAGAAGAACAGCAGAAAGAACAACAAGAAAAAACAATTAATCTAATTTCAATATTATTAATGGGAATTCTTTAAAAATATAAGTGGCGATAGGTACATAGGTGATATTCTCTCGTAAAGTATACTTGTAAAATTAGTTCAATAGACTTTCTTTCTTTCTTTCTAGGATGTTAAGCTATCATTTGTCTTTTCTTAAAATAGGAATGTTTCTCAGGGACTTAAACAATTTTCCAGATAGCAGGCCAGAAGGTATTGGTACTCTACGACTGGCTCTTGATCGCGCTGTAAAATGACACTTGAGAAGTGTTTACTTTTTTTTTTAAACAATATCAGTGAAACGCAAATATAAAATAAAGTGGAGAAATATTTGAATTTCCTGATGGGAGGGAAGAGCGCCGAGAGGATGTGGGCGTTGCAATAAAACTGTGACATGCTCTTTTATTAGCGTTGTCGCTCACAAATGAATTTCATTTTACAGCTTTTGCCAAATGCACGTGATGCCATGACTAAGAAGCTGCCTTCACCAACATACGTACGGGAACATATGCACATACATACATACATACATATATACTTATAGTTTATCAGAAATACTACCGTACTTAAGTGTTGTCGATAACCAAGTAAAGTGTTGAATGCTGCAAGGAAAAAGAAAATATGCAATGTTCCTTAATATACCACTTGAGCTGGCAGCACGAACAAGTGTAGCACGTTCACCAATTCTGGAGCTTAATGCTTCTTCGTGATTTTTTGATTGTAAATGCTATGAATTCTCAATTTTGTGTCAAGAATTCACGAGTTTCTACCGGTTTACACATAGAATAAAATTAATTGTTAAACAGGGCGGTTACATGAGATATAATCACAGCTAAGAAATCACGTTCATATACATATGTACATATGTATAAAAGCACTATCAAATATTGCATCAAACATCAATGATATCATTAAAATCAATCTCAGCACCTTTTGCTGTCGTACAATTAAATTTATTTCTTTACTTCAAAACATAACAAAATACTTGCGTAGGAATAACGAAAACAGTTACTTTGATAAAGGAGATTGTCCAACTGAGATACTATATCTCTTACTAACTAATATGAGGGTGAAGTGTGGAGATTTTAATACGATGTATGGGAGCTGGAAACGTTTAGGACTGATTTCGAGATATTTTCGTGAATACATGAGCTGTCTTAAATAAGGCCAAACAATCTGATGCCATTCAAAGTGTCATACAATGCTAAAAGATCGTATAGATAGTATTTCAAACATGATTTGTTGTTAATCGATCAAATAGTTCATGAGATGTAGTTGATTTTTAAAGTAAACATTTAGACCTTTAACTTTCATTCGTATTCGAATATTATTTTTTAGTGTGATAACTAGATTAGTAGACGTGCTTGGCTAATATTCAATTGTACTAATTTTGAAACTTCCCGTGGAATCAAAAGAAGAAATGCAATATGTTGACATACTTAGCTTTAGTAATAAGTAGTCGAAATCTCTTAGAAGGTGTTATCATGACTACTTTTCAAAAAACCTCAACGAGTTTGGACCCTACCCATTTGAATTTTTTGAAAAGGCAAAAGGCATAACAATCTATATCTGGAACTAATGTAATAAAATATGTAGTGCCATATGGGCATTGGGTAATTCGTAGACCGATTTGACTTATTTTCAGCATCAAACTATGTTATGGTATATCCAATATTATAAGCTTAGTTAATTTTCCGGTTGGGAGATAGTATTGAGTATTGATAGATTTTTTCAGATTGACTTTTTAAGAATTTTCATACAACAGCTGTCCTTCATTATTTGCATCTTAATTTTCTGCTTAACAGATCATAGTAAAACACTCTTTCAAACAAATTTATTATTTTTTTTCAACATAGTTCCCTTCATGAATGATACACTGATTATAGCGACCATCCAACTTTCCGATACCATTTTTGTAGTACGACTTTTCCTTTGCTTCAAAATAAGCCTCAGTATCTTCATTTGAGGAAAACTTTTTCCCAACGAGCATTATTTTGAGATCTGAGAACAGGAAATAGTTGCTGGAAGCAGATCAGGCAAATACGGAGGATGCGAAGCGCAATTCATAGACTTTTGCCATTGTTTTTACTGATTTGTGATATTGGTGCAAACGTCTTGGTGAAAAAACACTTTCTTTTTCTTCAAATGCGCCCTTCAAACGACCCAATAAGCTACGATACAGTTACTCCATTCTCATCCCAAAGCAAAAGTCTGTATGCGCTTCCACGCGTTGGAGCGTTTTCATTGTGTGCAGTCCACTCGGATGACTGTCGATTGGACTTCGGAGTAATAAAGGGAGCCTTGTTTCTTCCATTGTCACATATCGACACAAACTCTCAGGTTAATTTAGCTTGAACATCTCCAAACACTGCTCCGAATCTTCAACTCGTCGTTATTTTTGGTCAAAAGTGAACTCGCGCGGCATTTTTGATTACTACCGGCAACAAGTTATCTCATTATTACAATAATAATCCTTTAATTCAAAAATAAGTTATGAATCTGCAACAAACCGTATTTAAAAGCCATTAATTTTCAACAAAATTTTGGCTTACTTGGCTTGGGAAGATCCATTGGATTTAAAGGATCATGAGGGCTTTTTCGTATGCGCACATAAGTTTTGGATCCGATATTATATAAATCAGAATTAATGTTTATTGTAAGAATTATTCACCTTTTAGAGATCAAAAACTAAATTTTTATATTTTTTCGTTTAAAAATTTTCAACTACTTAATTATCTGTCAAATCTTCATTTTTAGGCTGGCAACACCAATGAAACTTCGACCAAAAGTACTTAAAGTTCGTAATATCAAAAAGAGTTGTGTTGACTCTTAAGTTGAATTGCTTCAACTTCAAGGGATATGGTTATAATCCAACTTCATAACAAATTAATTTAGCTGAATTGGTTTGTGAGATACAAATCTGTGTACATTAAACTCATTATGGAGCGGGACCACACCAACCTATTCAAAATTTTCAAACCAAAGATGCCCCTACATAAGTGAATCGTTGTATCAAATAAGAGTTTCGTATCAATTTGTATCCATTTTATAGCTTGCACAGACGGAGAGTCAGCCACCCAGATTGCAAACTCTTCTTGTCAGTATTGATCATTTATAAGAAGTATAAAAGTATAACTCTTTTAATATTTTTAAGTACGTAATAACGAACTACCGCTACCCAACGACTACAAAATGTAAGTCTGGAGAACATATGTATATATAGATGTGATTTTTAAACCCGAGCGCTGTCGCAGATCGCTTTTTTCAAAAGTGTCGGTACTTGTTGCGAATAAATTAACCGAATTCTTGAGCTGGCAAATGGATAGTTCCGAGGTAGTCTGTAGATAGTTTGCGAAGCTTGGTCAGATTCTTACATTCATCCAAAACATTCTCGTATAGATACATACATACATACGTACATAAGTATGTACTACATAGATGTATACACAAAATTCAAGCAAATATACATATGAAAATATCGTTGCATGTTTCCATTGCCAACTTCGTTGTATGGAGAGTCACATCGATTTTCTCTTTTAATTACTCCGCTTAGAAGCATGTCACTTCTGTTTACTGGTGGTAAATTAATACAGCTTAGCAGAAATTAGGCATTTGTTCAATTCTTTACAAGCTCTACACTCACACATACGTAGATATGCATGGGGATATGTCTGTGAGAGCGGCACACTGGTAAAAGCAAGTGAAGTGACATATTCTAATGCGTGCATACATACATACGCCAGAATACAATTAAGCAGCGTTACCGTTGATTTATCTCACACCAATTAAATTGGCTGCTTGCATACTCAAAACTAATGCAACCGAATCAAGCGAAGCCACCGAAGCAACCGAGCCATGCATCGCAATGCAATTTCCGATTTTTATGACTGCAACGGTCATGATGAAGGATGCGATAAGATGAAGAAAAATAGCATAAGCCCGTATTTGCGGCAGTTGAGCCACCCTGGTAGTTGTCGCTCGTAAAATCTGCTCGACTTTTACGATGCCACAGTCTAGCAAGCATTAGCCCAGGCGCGTCAGCATTGTATCGTTGCCAACTAACGGCGGCAGCAGAAACAACAATGCATGTTGTTGGTATTGCTGGCATGTATAAGTGAGTGTACGTATGTATGTATGTAATATGGTATACGTACACGGTTGAACTTAAGTCTCTTATAGCTGATCAAAAACCGGGAAACCGTTGTAGGATCCAAGCAGTGAAAGGGCGCGACGAGATCAACGCCAGACACGGCAGTCGAAAACTGCGAAAGCAATACTAAAGTCACTGTGAAATTTGTATGGGTTAAGTTTTTATGACACGAACGACATAAAATGCTAGTACCACAACAGCAAAAATAGCGCTTACAAAGACCCGTACAACAACAATGATGAGTATGACTATGAGGACAACAAAAGTATTATAAATGCGTTTAAAGTCCCTGAAAATATCGTTCGCAGTTTTTTAGCGTTTATCAAAAGCACAAAAGCTACAGCAACAGCAAGGGTGTAAGGGGGTAGCCTGTTAACGTCTAGCGAATTCCGGTTAAGGACATCACACGTTGCTTAAATGATGATCTGTGAGTATTTTGGCGTGTTTCAGCACAGGGAGCTTTTACTAGCAACCAAATCGATGCCAATTGACTTTAATGAGGTCTCCAAGGTGTGCGAGTGGAAGTGGGCGAATTGTCCAGGTTGACCGTTTAGTAACGTTCCTGTCAAGCACAAACAAGCACATACACACATCTGCTTGGTTAAGGTGCGCTGTGCGGCGCTGTTAACGCCATCGGTTTTTATAGCCACCGTACGGAATCAGCCACATTCTCCATACCTTTTCACATCAGTCGCTAGTGTTTAACTCAAATTAATCCTGACCTCACCCACGAAATAAGTTGCTTTGAATCTTAAGCGGTCTGTTTACCGCTACATATCTACACATACATATGTGTAGATACATATGTACATACATTTGTATGTATGTAAGCCTGTCAGCTTGTAAAGTACAAATACTAAATTCTGGACGTAAATTCCTGCACACACTTGCATACAAACAAAATAAATATATGTAAGATGTATGTAGGTATGTATAGTACACATACTAAGGGGTACGTAGATAGTGTGTATGTGTGGGACGGCCTACACGCACTGCTGAAGTGGGTGGATTTAAGTCGACACAGTGTCGAATGTAACAAATGGAAATGCATGCAACGCAAGAGAAATTCAATTTAGACAACGGTACAACTTCACTGAGACTTTGTGTGAGAGTTCCAATGGATAAAGAGCGAGCTATGTTAAGTGCTCGGTATAAGCCCTGCTGATAAGCAGCATTAATTACCACAGCGCGCTAGTCCAGATTACATTTGTACATAAGTATGTACACACATCTAAGTTTATTTGAGCGCGTGTGTATGATTCTTCAACTAATAAGTTCTTCGCTTCAATTGTTATCTTTACGACAGTACTGAGATAAAACGACATTTACACCAAGAGTGCTACATGGACACATGCAGTTAAACATACATACATACACGTACATACATACTTACATACATATGTACATATACATATATGTATACGCAAAGTGCGTTATAATCAAATTAAATAGCGTTTAGGATATTAGGTAAGTATTTGGACGATTTTAAAAACTTTTGAAGATTGCTAAGGTAACCAAATAACATTAAGTCAATTGTGAATACTCGTATGTGAAATCTTTTTTGCAATCATTATTTCTTACATTACTCTCCATGCAATTTACTAAAGGTTTAAGTGGGTTTGAAATTTTCAAATAATCGAATTTGTATTTTTTTTTTATTAAGTAGTGCCATATTTTTTAAATATTATTCCAAAATTTCAAATCGATCAGAGAAAGTTTTTTAAGTCAGGAGACACGATTTCTCGAAAAGTAATGAAGAAATTTTGTTCAAACTTTGCACATAAGGATTGTTTTTTTATTAAGTACACTTATTTTTTTCGAGCCAATGCATAACGAAAATTTGCCCAAGAAATGTGGATCTTTGTTCAAAATCTGTCAAAAATTCAATTTTTGTCTTTTTCTTTGTACTAGCGAAATATTTTTGGTTTCGTAATTTTAGATGAACCGACAAGAGTTATGCTGTCCACGGCAAGAGCATGAGCAAGGAAAACATCAGAAGTGATGAGGCAACAACGACTGATTTTTCGGCAGTTTTAAATAATAAGTAAGGAAGGGCTAGGTTCGGGTGCAACCGAACATTATATACTCTTGCAACTTGCAAGAATTAATACCAGGTAAATACCTTAAGATGTAAAACGTCAACCAGAGGATCGGAATCTAAAAAGTTTTATATACATTTACATAATTATGTATACTCTATATAACTCATACACTGGCCGACAAATTCGGCATACGATTTGTTAGAAAAACGAAAGTCATTTTATGTAGTATATGGAAGCTGGGTTAGTATCGACCCGATATTATGCATTTACTATTATAATTAAGGTTGTGAGGTTTCACATCGACTCTCATAAAGCCCTCTCATACCATCTCGGATACAAAATTCAATGTCTCTGGTGTAACTTATTATGGATTCATTGCGCTTTTTGCAGTTTTGAACAGTACCGATTAAATGGGGAATGAGCGGGGTTATTTCTCGATTTCACCAATGAGTTCTTATAATATTCGAGCTTAGTAAATTTCATTGTAGTAGCTTTTGTGGTTTAGGAGATATGTACATTAAATATATTAGATATCACTTTTCCAAAATTGTTTATCTTGCTACTGCGATCCTCTATGCCAAATTACAATTTTATATCTTAATTTAATGCTTAGTTCTGGTACTTTATTGTTTGCGGTTAATGGTGATTTGTGGGCGTGGCAGTGCACCTGTGAACCTGCACACCAAGTTTCATCAAGATACCTTTTTTTTTCAAATTACAGCTTACACGGACGGACGGACGTATAGATAGTCAGCCAGATTTCAGCTTTTCTCATCATATACATATATATACGTTATATATATACATATAATCCTATATACATATATCTCGATTAGTTTTATGTGATACGTACAACCGTTAGGTGTACAAAACTATAATGCTCTGTAGCAACTGGTGGCAAGAGTATAAAAATATCGCTAAATATTTATCTTTGACATGCTGCGTTATTTAAATAAAATATATAGTTGTCTATATTAAAAAATATAAAAATTACTTATTATTTTGGGTGCTTACGTGAATTAGGCGCGTCAAGTTCTGCTCAGCAGCTTGAATTCTTAACTCTCTCTTATTGGCAAAAGCAACTGATCGAATTTCTTTGTGCTTTTATTTCTAAACAAGTTTTCTCGAATTTTTCAAATGTATTAGCAAAATGGCAAGGTATCTTAAGGATAGACAGTGAAACGCTAATCGGCGTTCTTACTATGGCCAGCTAGTTTGAGTGAAAAAGGAACTATAGAAACTCAATTAGATATTGGTGGAATTTTAGAATTAGGACAAATATATGTATATTAAATTTTAGCACCAAATTTGTACATCTGAAATCACACTGCGTGAAAACTAATACTGTTTTCTTTACTTGATGAAAATATTGTTTTAGTGGCAACATTATATAAACATTCCAATTTTTTACATGACAAAACAGCAAGGAAATGTCAACCAACTCATTTGTAGTAACTATTATTAAGCTGAACAAAACGAATCAATTTATTATATGTAATTAGTAGAAAACTTTGGTTTAAAAAAGTAACTACGAAAAAGTAAAAATAAATATCGCCTGGCCAACTTGTATCCTGATATTTTGAGAAGGTCAAAAAATCTTCCATTTTTTCAGGTTAGGGGAACAACCGGCTTAAGCTTGGGCATTTGCATCGTTAATGTTTTATCGTCTGACCATCCATATTGTTTCAAAATTTTAAGAAGTTGGAGCAAGTTGAGGATTCTTTTTATATAGTTTAAATCAGATTTAAATACTTTAAAGCGTTTTTTGCCAACACTTGTACATACGTATGGTAAGTTGTCAACTTACTTACCAACAACTACAGCTTTAAAGTATTTAAATCTGATTTAAACTGTATAAAAATAATTCTCAATCTTGCTCCAACCTCTTGAAATTTGAAACAATATACTTCGACCCTTGGAAGTTGCACGAGTATAAATATTCGGTTACACCTGAACTTAGTGTGTACACATGTAAATCCATACAATGGAATCAAAATTACGTAATGACGGTGAGTGAATTTGTGTTATTGTCACTTAGATAACCACAAAATCGCCTTAGGCGCCATCTGTGCGCGGTTATTTAAAGGATATGCTCAATAAATTTTCATATTTTCGACAGGTCAACGTAATACGTTTGTGTACATTTAAATTGACACACTCATTTTATACATATGTGGTCATAAATACGAACATACGCAATATATATGTATATATATAGGCTTAAAATTGGGAGTATGAAAAACAAAAGCACGTCAGTCCATCTTCAAGTCAAAAATGCCTAAAATACTTTTTCCGTACCTCTCTCCTCACAAATATTGACACGAACGTGACTTTTATACGAAGGTCTTCCAACGGTACTAGGGTGCTCACAATTCATATACTCTGGTTATGCCAGTGTAGAGATCTAACAAATTACCAACTTTGATCATTTATTCTGAGAATATGCCGAAAGAAATCGAATTTCTCTCTTCCAGGTTTCCTGTAAGAGAAACTCTTTTATTTGCCACCAAATTTGGCATAAATTATTTCGTATGGAACCACTACAGCATATACTTAAATAGCTGCCATACAAACTGACTTAACAAAATCAAAGCAAAGTTTTTTTTATATCTTATACACATACTAATTAAATGTTCCATGAGATACATTAAGGTAACCCACATACCAACACCAATCATATGGAGTAAAGTCAGACGGATGTTCGAAATTTTTGATATTAGTTAGTTAAATGGGCGCTAGGTCAATTTCTTACCCGATTTTATTCATTTTGGGCACAAACACACATTGTTGTGAGCAAATCATATTCTGTTATTATTACATATTAACTGATATTAGCCGACATAAGAATAATTTTTGGTCACAGTTTGGAACACTCTAAAGAAACATTTGGTGCAAAGTTTGATTTGTACATTGGTGAGTGAAAGAATCAGATGGAATTTGAAATTTCTTTTAAATAGGAAGTAGGCGTGGTTGCAGTCTGATTTCGACTATTTTTGCACCGTTACATAGGAATGTGAAAGGAATGTCACGTACCAAATCACACGAGCAGGTACCGAAATAGGTTTTTTCACCTAAAAGTGGGCGGTGCCACGCCCATCATTTGATTTTAACCCCTGCTCCAGAGCACAAGGTTATGCTCGAATATCGCATTTCAAGTAGGCTACCTTATGACCAAAAATTGTCCAAATCGGACCTAAACTTTTCTCCAGTCTCCAGCCACCGAACATGTGGATCAAAGTTCCAATTGCGAACTTTTTGTCAAAAATATCAGTCAATCTGTGAGATATATTATAAAAATTCGGAGGAAATCTTTTTCTAAAAATAGTATGCCTCTTTGTCAAAAATGGGTTAAATCGGATCAATAATTTTTCAGACCTCATAGAAAGATTTTCCAACTTCCAGTGGACTTTATACTGCATAAATCGGGAAATGTGTGAGTTAAAATTGAAGGAGTGTGAAAACTTGCCTTAGACCCCTTATTACTTACAAAGCTTATGCACTTGAAGGTATATCCCTGGCTCTGACCCTGGCAAGTTAGGTATGCAATTTTTGAGAGTGTGTATCTTTCTGGAAAGCTTTCGTAATTGCACCACAAAATTGGGTGCTTACGTGAACTTCTGACATGTAATGAGTGAAATGTGAATTTATTTAAACATACTTTTCAAATACGGCTCATACTCATATGTGTCTTATGACTTACACCAATGTCAAATACGAGTTTTCTACTTTCACTTCATATTCTCTGTTTATTGTCTAATTGATTGTGTCGGATAAAATTTTTCCAACAGGGGGTACGGCCACATGTGTTGTGGGTGGGCAATCATTAGCGTTTAATTATTGACACTTCGGATTTACTGCGCATTGTATGTATGTATGTGTATATGCATGTAAACTATGGAAAGGTGTGGAATATTTGAAAGCGAAAATATCTACGCAACTGCTGGATTTTTTTGTTTAGTGAATGAAATTTTCCATGAACTTGTAATATATGTAGACTTGCAAATGTATATGAAATATCGTACATACATTTGTATTTACAAAGACCGTTCAAAATAGGCTTGCTTTGTCTTAAGGGGTTACGTGGGATGAAAATGTCAAAAACGGTTTACATAATATAACTTATTAATGAATGTATACATACAAGATTCTGCTAAAATTTCCAAACTATCCGAGTAAAATTCTAAAAGATAGGAGTTTAACGAGCTTATCTCAAAACTCATTTTTTTTAATCGGTGAACACATAACTTTGAAATATCGTTATCTAGTTATTCAACGGAGGTTTTCTATGCCCTTGCTCCGTTAAACTAACTGTTTTTTGTGTAATCTAAAACTAATCCAGTTGGATATAGAATTATTTATGTATAATTACATCAGGATGAAGACATAAATTCAAATCCGAGACGCAGTTTGCTCCGTCCTTCTATGCGAGCTGAAACTGAGTAAAAATTGGGAGACTTGGTGTCGTAAGACGGGGGTGTATTGCAGTTGATCGTAATCAGACACAAAATGTCATTAAACAAATACCTATTAAATTACCATAGCTAAGTACTAAATTAAAATATAGAACACAATTGACATTGGAGTTCGCAGTAACATGGGACATCTATGGGAAACAAATTTGAAAGAAATGCGACTGGTCACACTCTTTAAAAGGTTCGATATGCATATCTCATAAACCATTCAAATTAATCAAATTCGCTCGGGCCAAATTCCTTAGCCACCCCTACCAACATTGTAAAAATAAATAAAATCGGATGATAACCGCGTACTCCCCATATAACGGTTTTGTTAAATACTTATAAAGGCGCTATAATTCAATAACTAAATACGCCAGAGGTTTTTATCCCCGATATGTTATGAAACTTTGTAGAGACCTGGGTAAAAATTGGTCGGTGGACCGCCCATATTAATATCAAATCACATATCTCGTGACCTGCTCAACCGATTGAATCGGATCATTAATGTCTCTAGTCCCCAAGTACTACATGCTGACGTTATAATGGATATATTGGCCAGTATGTGAGTTATGTTAATGAAATCGGTGACTATGTTTTTCTAATAACTGTGAATCTTATGAAAACTTACTTTTTCCCCATATAACTAATAAAGTGGTACCTTAATGAAACTCAGTTAATAATAACTGGTAATAGCAAAAATATAAAGCGGTTCAATACTACCCAATCTCTCGTATGTCTTATATAATTCAAACTTCCGGTTGGCTTTATACCGTATACATATATCGGTCAGTACGGAAGATATTTTAACAAAATTTACTGAACGTATATAATTTTTGATATACTATATGTTTAATGCCGAAAATATGCGAATTTAGTCTACGAATTACCCGAACCTGAATATGCTATATAGAATGATTTTCCTTTGTCATACCAAATTTAGTCGTTCATGATTTCGTCGAATAACGAATGCTAAATGCTTTCACAACGTTTTTTAATATAAAGTTTGCCAAAACGTAACGGTGTCTTTGAGTCTCGCAAGTTGCAAGAGTATAAAATGTTCAGTTTCACCCGAACTTAACCCTTCCCTTCCCTTCTTGATTTTTTGATTACAACTTGATTTTTTTAAGCCAACACATGATGAAAATAGTCAGCTAAAAATTCAAATTTTAATATAATTCTTTTAGGCCGACAAAAATAACACGATTCACCCGTGATCTGTCAAAAAAAAGTATATTGCAACAAGTAAGGAAGGGCTAAGTTCGGGTAATACTGAACATTTCATATTCTTGCAACTTGCAAGAATTAAATCCACGGAAATGCCTTAAGATGCAAAACGTTAACCGGAGGATCGGAATCTAAGAAGTTGTATATATACATATACTCTATATAACTCATACACTGGGCGATAAATTCGGCATAAGATTTGTTAGAAGAACGAAAGTCATTTTATGTAGTATATGCTAGCTGGGTTAGTATCGATCCGATATTATCCATAAATTAGTATCATAAGGATACCTCACATACAATCACTAATCATATGGAGCACAGTTATCCGGCTTGAAAATCCTGGTAATGGTTACAAGGGGGCTAGGTTAAGTTTTCGCTAAAATTTATAAATTTTTAGCACAATGTTACACTGTCCTGATTAAAACACGCTCTCTCAATTTCATTGAGATAACTCGAGTATTGGCTGATATATCCAGCATAAAGTTCAAAAATCTTTGTATTAGATAAGTATATGGGGCCTATGGGAAGTATTGACCCGATTCGACCAATTTTTGACCTACAGGCATTCCATTGTATTACACATTGACCGATATTTTCGGTCAAAAGTCAACTATAAATGCTGGGGTCCACGTATTCGGTACCTAGGTTCTTGAACAGATTTAGTTGGATTTAGACCATTTTTGAACAAAAGATGCCCTACTTTAAGGAATATTGTACTACTACTACTGCAAAATTGTATTCCGTTATATCAATTACTTCTTAATTTGTGTACTGGAAAGTTAAAGAATCAAATGGAATTTTAAATTGTGTTACATGGGAAATAGGCGTGGTTGTAGTGCTATAGGAACGTGAGAATAATGCTACGTACTAAATTTAGGCGAAATCGGTGAGGTCGGGTCCCGAGATATGTGATTTCACCAAAAAGTGGGTGCTTCCACGGCCATTGTCCAATTTTCACACCAGGTCTTATAAAGCCTACTCATACCATCTGGGATGTAAAATTGAATGTCTCTGGCGTAATTAATTATGAACTTATTGCGCTTTTAGTAATTTTGAACAGTACCGTTATATGGGGAGTGAGCGGGGCTGTCTTCTGATTTCATCCATTTTCACACTGTCCGTAAGAGTTCGTACAATATTCGGGCTTTCTAAATTTCGTTGTAGTAGCTTTTGTGGTTTAAGAGATATGGATGTACATTAAATATATTAAAGGGCGTGGCCCTCCTACTTTTTAAAAAGTTGCAACTGCGACACCCTGTGCAAAATTAAAGTTTCTTATCTAAATTTGGTGCTGAGTTATGGGACTTTATATGTTTTCGGTTAATGGCAATTTGTGGGCGTGATAGTGGTCCGAATACGCCCATCTACGAACTCGTATTTCTTTTGTACCGAGGAGCCGGCACATCAAGTTTCATCAAGACATCTCAATTTTTACTCAAGTTACTGCTTGCACGGACGAACGGACGGACAGACAGACAGTCACCCGGATTAAGTGTTGCCAGGTGCAATCTGACATTTCCATTGGAAAGTTTGACATTTTTTAGCATAACATCACTCAGAAAGTGTTGTCATTTAATCGTGAATTGTTTTATTTACAGGGAATTAAAAAATTCATCTCGGCCAAAAAATGGAATTAACTCGTGAACATTTTCGTGCGATCATTTTTCACAACTTTCGACGTGGATTATCACGATCAAGAGTGCATCGATGAACTAAAATCTTTGTATGGCTATGAAGCACCATCCTATAGCACTGTGAAAAACTGTTACAACGATTTCAATCGTGGCCGACGCTCGCTCAAAGACGAATTCCGTGAAGGTCGTCCAAAAACAGCCGTTGTGCCAGAAAACATCGATGCCGTACGTGAACTGACCGTCAAGCAAGACCGTCATGTAACATACCTTCAGATAGAGGCATGCCTATGCATTTCTCTCACCAGCATACATTCGATATTGCATGAACACCTGGCCGTAAAAAAGGTTTGTTCTCGTTGGATCCCGCACAATTTGACAATCGCTCAAAAAAAGGCTCATGTGGATTGGTGTAAAGAAATGCTGAAAAAATACGATCGCGGTACTTCAAAAGACGTTTATATGATCGTCACAGGTGACGAATCATGGATCTATGCGTATGAGCCCGAAACAAAACAGCAATCGACCGTGTGGGTCTTCCAAGACGCGCCAAATCCAACGAAACAAAAAAAAAAGAAAAAAACATTTTCGTTGATAAATATGCCTATTTTCATTATTAGGCCAGAAATATATATATGTATAGCAGCTTGTACTCTATACCAACAGGTTGCGAGAGTATAAAAAGTAAACCAGGAGGGTTGATCTTTTGATCGTCTGGAACCCACTTAACGCCTTAACTTTATCAATTTACAGAAAAGTAAAGCAATTTTATGAAAGCAATAGTTGGGTTATATTATTATTTATTAGTGAAATTAACTATTCTACCAGCTGCAATGAATTCTGTGGATATTTTTCGAACGACGAATAAATACATTTGTAATGTTTTAACTTTGAGATGAAGAACCATTCATTACTGGTCTTCACAAAAATCAAATCTACTCTCAATTATTACACAATATAGTGAAATTTTATTAATTAGTGTGTTTCAAGTTGATAGCAAACAATTGAAATGACATCAATTGGCGGACGCTTTACATGCCACGTACTTCATAAATTAAATTGTCCCAAAATAGAGTTTTGTTACGATATTTTAACCAAATTGTATCTTTCGAGCATATGTACCATACTTTATAAGATAAATGAAAATAATTTGTTTTTAAAAATCACCAAAATTATTGTAGTAAGTGTAAAAAATATCAAAATAACGGAATTACGAATAATTGAAATAAAAGTTGTATGCTCTGAACTGAGTACATTAAGTTGTCACGAAGTTGTAACACCCAGAAGGAAACGTCGTAGCGGCTACGATACAGTTGGAGTTTATTAGTTACCTTTTTAACGCAGTTTTACGTTCTTTGGACGTGTTTTTAATTTTAATTATTTTGCACGGAATATTTTTTACATTGGTTTTATATAAAAATCTGATCTTTTCTGAACGAGTAATATACTGTCCCAGTTAACCTTGCAAAAAGAAAATCAAGTCCGTCCGTCCGTCTTTTCTCACCGAGAAACAGCACATTTGTCGGAAACACCAATATCGGATCACTATAGCACGTAATAAATACAAGATGACCAACCACAATCAAGGTCATACAAAACAAAACTTGAACCTTCACACAAAATAAATTTTAATTTTGAACCTTAAGTTTTGAATTTAAAATTAGATGATTTGTGCGCGCGTAAATTTGATATCGCAGTAAAAAGTAAGGAACATGTAAGTTACAAATATTGTATTAATATAATTTAGTACAGTTTTCGCAAAAAACTGCATTTATATTTAAAAATGGTACATCATTAAAATGAAAGCTGTAAATTGGTCACAGTGCAAATATTATAAAATGCACTATAAGTATATAATATGTACATACACGTGTAGTTAAGAATAATTGCGCAATGCGCACACATTACCTGCATATATACAAAAACGTTTCTAACACTTGCATTTGCAACAAAGTATGCAAGTGAGAAATGCATCACTCTCTCTCTCTCTCGCGCGCGCTCAGCAAATGAGTATGCATTTTGAAACGACCACAATGTGCATGCGATATTTTCACTTCCCTTCATGCAGCTAATGTTTGCCCTGAGAAAGTTATTACATGCATAGCTACATATTGTATATTCAAGGTCAAACAAATGTAAACACACACCTACAAAATATGCGCTCAAATGCACGCACACAATTGAGAAGTGTAAACAAACCGTAGCTTGTGAATTGTAAGGGAACGGCGCGTGCGAGCAATAAAGCGCAAAAAAATGCAATAACAATACGAACAAAAAACTTTTCGCTGCAGTTAGCAACGAACGTCAGCGCCGTTCGACAAGAATGGCCTAACAGATAGCAGTAATTCACAAACATATTGAATATACACAATTATATTCGTGAACCGTAATATTCCAAATGTACCCTTTTACCTAGATATTGGAACTGCTGAGCCCTTCAAGGCACTTGTAGGTATACAACGCATGTGTGCATACACACATATATGCATGTTCTTTTATCTGCACGATATAGTATGTATGTAAGTATGTACATATTGTATCATGAGTATTAAAATAATTATCAAACTGATAATTGATTGCTATTCTAGCATTTTTTAACACAAAGTTAAACGCGGGTTAAAGGCAAATTATTGTAACTAAAAAACGCGAAATCTATTGAATTGTGAATAAGTAATGGCGATACTTTCATACACTTAAATAAATCACGTAGGCCCAGAAAAAGCAAAAGCTATATACATATGTACATATGTATACTTGTATATATGTACATACGAGAGCAATCTGATTGTGTGAAAGCATGCCCAGCAGATAACTGATAAAATGAAGCCCTTAAATTCAGCAGTTGTTATTTATAATTAAAAGCAAACTTATACAATTAAGGAAAGTGGAGCTTTAAAGGGCTTTATGTAGAAACTGCGTTTGTTAACTATATGCTGCAGTCATAACTACACATCATTAGTATTAATTACTTTTCACAATATCGTACGATTTTCTTATACAATTCAATTTGTAAAGCAGCGATAATAGAGGTATTGGTAGAATAGTAGGAGTAGTAATCTCAGTTTGCCTAATGACATTCAAACTTACACGATTTTTTCTCGAAATTTGCATTTTTCGATGATAGTCGGATATATTTCTTATATGCAATTTATTGTTAATTTTTACGAAATTAAACCTTTTTTATAAGTCTGCCGTTTTACGAAAAATTTCGTACAGGCGAATTAAAAATAATGGTTATACAACTAAATATTGAAAAACTTTTAAAATATATTTATAGTAATTAAAAGTTGCAAATGTTTTGAACACATGAATTTTGACTTTGGTTTATTTAATGCCTTTTTACCGCTATAAGCAAATGAATTAATGTTTCAGTTTTTATGATTTTATGTACAAACAGGAACTTTCATATAAAAATATATATATATGCAGATAAAGGAATACGTTAAAGAAATGGAATATGATCCCGCTCGCTCCTTATACCACTGTGCCCAAAAATTAAGGACATTGTATTTATTTTGAAAATTTTTTATTTATTCGTCCAAATCAATTTCATCCCCTTCAAAGTAATCCCCTCCCGATGCAATGCACTTATGCCAACGGATTTTCCAATCTTCGAAACGCTGGTTGTAGTCACTTTCCGGGATGGCCTTTAGTTCCGTCTTCGCTGCGGCTTGAATTTCCTCTATCGTATAAAAACGGTGTCCTCGGAGCGGTCTTTTGAGCTTGGCGAACAGCCAGAAGTCGCACGGCGCCAGATCAGGTGAATACGGTGGTTGCGGAACGATATGGGTTGAGTTTTTGGCGAAATTATCACGAATTACGAGGGCAGTATGGGATGGTGCATTATCGTGCTGTAAAAACTAAGAATTGCCTTTCCACAATTCCGGTCTTTTTAGGCGGATAGCGTTACGCAAACGACGCATAACGTTCAAATAATATTCCTTGTTGACTGTTTGACCGGTTGGGAGGAATTCATAATGCACAACACCACGATAATCGAAGAAAACAGTCAACATTACCTTGATTTTTGAGCGTCTTTGGCGCGATTTTTTTGGTCCCGGCTCTCTTTTCGCACGATATTCGCTCGATTGATCGGTTGTTTCGGGGTCGAAAATTGATTCCGTAAACAAAATTTAATGCAAATTCTTTGCTCAACAAATTTCGACATCGCAAAAAACGAAAAACTCACTTTCAGCAGCTCACAAAACGACACGTATCTCAAACACTAATGAATATTTTGACATGAAATTTGACATAAATGTGACTGACAGTACTACCAACCTAAAAAAAATAATTCTCCAAATCCCTCTCATATTCTTATGTCACAGTGTGAAAATGGAAGTACATCCATGCCTATTTTTCACTTTCCAGTACATACATGTGTATATGAAGAAGCATTTAATATAACGGGATAATATTTTGCAGCAACAATTCCTTTAAAATATTTCACCTTATGACCAAAACTTGTCCAAATCCAACTGTTCAAGCCTATAGGTACCGAATATGTGGACCCAGTATTTATAGTTGAAATTCAGACAGAATCCTTTCCTGACAGTAATTATTCAGTGTATCAAAAATGAGATGAATCGAGTCAATACTTCCCTAAGATTTTTGAACTTGCAGATGACTTTATTCCATGTGATTGGTGATTGTGTGTAAGTTACCTTAATCAAACTCAAGGAACATTTTGTTAGTGTATGGCGTGATAATAGTTTATAGATAAAATGGGTGGGCCTAATTTGTCGGTCAGTGTATGAGTTATAAGTTATAAATATAGAATAGTTAGAATAGAGTTACAAGATAGAATATATATGTATATATAAAATTGCTTAGATTCCGATTCTCTCGTTGATGTTTTACACCTTAAGGTATTTCCATGGCTTTGATTCTTGCAACTTAGCTCTTTCTTACTTGTTTTATATTCTAGACCTCCAATGAACAAAATTCTTATATTCCAGGGCACAAATGGGCGAAATCCGACTACAACCACGCCTTCTTCCCATTAATACAATTTTAAACTTCATCTGATTCTTTCATTTTCCAGTACACAAATCAGAAGCCAATCATTACATCCGGATAAAACTTTGCACGAGTAAAGCGTTTTAGGTCCAAACCGAAAGAAAACTATTCAACTGCCAAGATACCGAATATGTGGACCCCAGTTCCTATTCCGAACCCTTTACCGAAAATATCGGTCAACCTTTCAGATATATTATTGAAAATGGAAAATAATTTTCGCTGGCTTTGATCCTTCCAAGTTGAGAGTGTATAAAATTAAATTTTAGCTCTTCCCTACTTGTTAATTTTCATTTTGCGCAGGAAAATCATCATCTCCCGTCGAGATTCTTCTGAAACAGTGCTAACAATCACAATAGTTGTTCTACCAAATCTACCTTGCTGAATAATATATAAAAAATTTAATTAATTGTTTGCAGAGCACCGGACCTAGGAGAAATTGTCCCTGTTCTCCCCCTGAATCCTTCAGTGCAACATATGTATACCGAATTTTCACAAGTACGGTAAATATACTATAAATGAACATAGTACCATTTCCGGTTTAATCTTGCCTTTTAAGGAAGCTAATCTTTTCTTTTGCCGCCAATAGGCATAAATCATAAGGTAATCGTTTCTGTTAGCTACTGTTCAGTGCAATTGTTGTTTTCCACCTATCCGTGACTAAAAGTTCATGCAATATGCTTCTTGTTCCCCCAACCTGCCTACATATGTATGCGGCATTTAATTCTTATAGTTTCGCTAAGACTATGTTGTCAATGGGTCTCTGCAGAAATCGATCTTCTGCAACACACAATCGCCCATCAGTACGAAACTGGTGGAAAGATCAATAAACCTTTTTCATTCGCTGAATACTGGTCTACCACAGCATACTGTTGAAGAACTAGCTTTATTTGCAATGTTTGCTTGAAGACGCGGTCTTTCTCATTTACATTGGAGAATATAGAAGAATATATGCCCGGTGTCTTGGTGAAAAAGTATCATTAGGTGTAGCGTAACATTATAGACATAACCCAGCAGTTAGATTTTCTGATTCATCATTGCTTAGCTTCAATGTATTCATCAAACCAAAATGTTTACGCAAATCAATGCAATTATCCGCCGTTTAAAAAATATGTAACAAAATAATAATATATTGTGAATAATTTGACAAGCACGATTTATTATTATTGATTGGGGATATGAACCTAACTCCATTTATGCGTAAAATATAGGTCGGAAAGAGGTAAGGGAAACAATCCTATAACTTAAATAATAGAATTTTTCGCATAAAAATTAGTTTATGTGAAAAATTTACACAAAAAATTTTAAATCTTTCATTACCTACAAACTTGACATGCAAACGTTTTCCAATAGAACTCGTAGTTTACCTGAAATCGATTAAATCGTTTTTAACTCTTAAAAATGCAAGCACGCCTCTCCCCATCTCTTCCCGATCTCAGACCCTTGTAAATTATTTTTCCTTTCAATTTTGTTATTTTATCTTTCGTTTCCAATTGGTTTCATGCTACTATGATTTTTGCTTTCAAAAATTATATACCATGGCCTTAATGCTTTCTTTGCTGGGACTTATCACATTTTGTATCATTTGCAAGTTTGCGTGAAAATGGTCACGAAGCTTTAGTACTTGGTATCGCCACAGTGAAGATCTGAAGTTGTAAACATGTGTTCCATTGATATGACAAGACAATGGTTGTTGGACTTGTATTGGTGTGACTTTGACTTATGTACATTATACTTGTTGCAATATGCCCTTTATTGTTTTAAAAGCACGTTGTATAGCGAGTAATTAAGTGAACAGTTGCTTTGAGTGCTAGAGTGTGTAAGTGTCACTCGTTCAGTTTTTGGTACAAATAAATTTTTAGAACAAAATAACCTCAAAAATTTCTTCTAATAACGGTTAAGTTTTGGAAGACAAACATGTGTTGCCATGTGCGAAGAACCACTAACGGAATAAGTAGCTTTTCCAGGCATAGAGCAATCCTGAAATGCCAATTAAATGATCTTATACTGTATTTGCATTACCCTTGTTTAAGTTTATATATGTATATAATCGGGATATATTGATAAATTTTGAATAGAATAAAAACTAAAATTCCCTAAAAATGTAAATTTAGGTCCATGCCTTACGCAAGAGTAAATTAATTAGTTGGCTTGCACTTTCAACTGCGTATTTGATGTTAAATTCTGTAAGTCTGGCAACTGTGACGGTTCAAACGTTGTGCGATACATTAGCAATACAACTTTGGGTTAAAATTTGTAAATGGATCTGAGCCTGACCCAACGTCGAATTTATTGACCCGACTTACCTTTTCGCATACTCATACATACATATACACCTACCCATTCATAGGTATGACCGGCTTTTGCTTTATCGTTGAACACTTGTACACATGTAGTGTGTGCATAAGCACGTACTTTTACTTCTTTCTTTTTCCATCGCCAAACAGCGCCCTTCACCGGGGCACAATAAATAGAATTTCTAAATTGCTTACACGTGTATCTCTCACGCCGGCAGTTGAGTGCACTATTGAGAAACTAACGAATCGGAGAGTGTGAGCGGTATGTAAACAGACTGGCGTGTGTCCGCGCAAAGTTTTGTCCCCTTGAGCGCCCCTCGCATGTACGAGACAATTGCATTCGGCCTACAGCGACATGGCATCATCGCGTCATCCGTTAAACAAACGTCGCTGTACCAGGGCTAGAGTATGAGTATTTACATGCTTGTATGCAGTGGTGCGAACGCTTTGTAATTTATAAAAGTATCGCGAGTGCAGCGTTGCCAACTCAACAGGCATTACTCTTTTAATTGCCCACTAATATGCACTCATACTCATATTTTTTCTAAGCACAGCAACGAGAGTGCTGGCATACAGAGTAAGCGGTTTGTATTTATAATCTTACATACATCTCTATGATGGTCTTGTTTTCACTCACCATTCAATTTTTATACTCTCACAAAATGTTGTTCTGAATATAATCGTTTTAGACAGCCGGTAGTCTATCTGCCCGTCGGACAATCGGTACCTGAGTAAAAATAGACACGACTTGCTATAAATCGTATTCCAGCAGCAGCATGACATTGCAGATATGATAAGTCAGATCATTGCCACGCCCACAAATCAACGTACAAAAGTCATATTGGTACAGAGCATTTATCTGAGAAGGGCTTCTTTGGTAAAATCAATCTATGGAGAGCAGGCGATGCCCGGCCCTAAGGTGTCTAATGTAAATTTGTATCAGAGAGTACCTAAGTCTAATAAACCGCTTTGGCCTTGAACATTTTAATAAGCGATCCAGTATATAGTGTGAAAATTATTAAAATCTGTTAATAATCACATTTATTTCTCATGCGCTATTTTGAAAACTACTCAAGAGAGCAGAAAATCGTCAAAGGCATTCATTTCAGAGTACACATATAGAATTCATAAAAAAATTACAATGGACGTGTCATCGAAATGTTTTCTGCCGCTACAACAACAGCAAAGACCCCATAGCTGAGCAACCTTTTGACCAATTTCAACTAGATTTGAAAGAAAAATTTCAAATTTTCATCCGAATCCAGCGCATCCTTACTTTTTTCGTCGTATGTGAACGTGAGTTGAGTTAACTTGAGTTCCATTTTGCCACCATTTCTAGGGCATAGGTTTTCGCCTTTGTATAACTTTCATTCGCGCATTCAATGAATGTGCATAAATGTTCATTATATTTACACAAATAGCTTTAATCTTATCTAATATATGTACGTATATACTTAGCACATGTGTTGTCTAAAACGGCAATCTTTTGCAAGTATGTAAATAATGTGCACTTAGTATTGTAGTAGAATACAGTTGGCCTGCAAACAGCGGCTTTTTTAACTTGTCTAAACATTAAGTTCCACAATCGGATTATACGAACGAAAATTGCATTTACGCTTTTACTGCATTTACGATTTTACTGTACTTCAACAAAAGATGGTTATGTAAAATCTAACTTAACTAATCTTAACTAACAGCTTAGGTAACTTTTTTGCTATCACAACGAAATAGGAATGCTAACTTCAAAAATTATGGCTGCTTTCATAATTTGAGTATTCACTTGCAAGAATTTCTAGAAAAAATGCACAAACCTTGTGCCTTGTACATTTTGTATCTAAATTTGTCACAGTCAAGAGTCATCCTTCTCAGTTACATTTTCTAAGCGTAAGCTACTTATTTAGAAAAGTACTCTAAATATAATCCGCTTAAAATAAAATATCATCTAAATATAATCCATTGAAATATTGACAATTTAAAACAATAAATTGAACTGAAGAAAAGCAGGTTCGGGTTTGTAATAACGTGTTTGGAATAATAAATTGAGAAAAAAATGTATGACTGTATGTAAATATGTATTTAATTAAGAATTATTATCAAACAATTGTTTTATTCTCCATTGCATTCACAATTAAAACTTACAAAACGCAAATTCCGCCTAAAATATATGTAAAAGACTTTGCAATACCAATTGGAACTGTGCCAATAGCCAACACATCTATAGTACATGGATAAATTTGATCAGAAATGCCAACCAGAGGTTAGAATTGCAATTTTAATTATAGAATGTTTAGTATCTGATTTTAGCGGATTCGCTTGCAGGAAAGATCCACAAGTTTACCACAACAAGGAAACCAGATTACCAGCATAACCGAAACAAAGTCAATTTAATGTATTCGTTTCAAACATCGCGGTTGCGATCCATTTCTGGCAATACATATGTATTCCTTTGTGTTAGTATTTTGCATGTTTTACTGGTTAAATATGATGAACTATTTTGTTAATTAATAATTATTAGCGCAACACTAGCAATTCGATTAAGAAATTGAACTAATTCATATTACTTGTTGTTAATATCATATCTGCCTGTTCCATATACACTTAATTTCTTATACTGACTTGGTTATACTCATATGCATATGCACATATGTATATGTACGCATATAATCAGTCACAAGTGCTCTCAAAAAAGTTTATATTGTATTTCAGTAGTGCTGACAAGCATATTTGAACTTTCGCTTTCAGCCATCGCGTTGCATCGGTTCAATGCTCTGGCGCATAGCTATGAGCGTAAAGATAAACAATCGCCAGAATGTGATTATAGCTATACACAAAGTATGAATCTACATATCTACATATGTTTGTAAGGTTGTGCCAGTGCACACCTTTTCATTTGCTAGTGTTTTTGCGGTTGTCGGAGTTTGCAAGCTTGTGCACATAGGCAAAGGTGGATCCAGAATGGACAGGTTCACAAGTTTCTTACGTGAGTAAGCAATTTACGCATTTTCAAGGTCTAAATTAGGGTAAATCGTTTTTTGATGATGATCATTAGCTTTGACAACTCAAAAAATATGTGTGATAAATTAAGTGAGGGGAAAGTACTAGCATCTTCGAACTATTTAGGTGAGACTAAAGCACACCGTCATCGATGGCGATTCCGAAGAGATTTATGTGGTAAGTAATTTTGCAGTGACCGTTGCACTTAAGGCATATTTTGTGAATATTCATGGCATCTTAATTAAAAATAGTTCCATCACACAATTTAAAGTCTATTAGAAAAGGACGACGAGCCATTTATGCTTAAAGAGTTTAGCCACTGTATAATTTCCAGAGAATTTAACTTATTGGACATTTTATAGTCCCAAACATATTACTAATAGAATAGTGAAATAATTACTTCGCTGACAATCCGCTGAAGTGGCGAAATATTTAAAAGATCCGACCCGTTAGATTTCCCCTTTCGAATCAATTGATTCCACTTTCAATTTTGTAAAATATTTTCATTGTACTTCAATCAGAAAATACCAATAGCATAAAGTATTTTGTTTATTTGTCTTATAACTAACGTTAAAACTAATTTTGTATGCCTGATTTATATCCACCAACATTACAAAATATCTTTCCTGAAATTATGGAAGGCGCATATCAGAACCAGAAATAGTTGGGTAACAAAATAATCGGTAATTTCTAACTATTATCACCACTATCAAATCTTGGAGATTATTTTAAAAACAATTTGCTGATAATTATATTGTGTTTGTTGACATTTTAATATGTATGTGTATTAAAAATATACCTCATAAAAATATACTGCATACTTCTTAGGAAGGCAATATAAACTCATATCCTATATTTGTAAAATTTTAAAGATAAACACTTAACTATCAAATGCGTTTGATAGCAAAGTTATTTTATTATTAAATTCTCGAAGATATCATTTGAGTGCTTTCAAGTAAACTCTTTCATGTATGTGTAGTGTCCCATCTATAACTTCGGATTTTCCGATGCCTCAACAAATTTCTTCAAAAAGGAGTAATTTCACAGCGTAAAAAAGGTAACACTGGCTATTTTATATCACAAAGAGTTTTTCTAGGAATCTCTAGGATTTTCATCCATCCAATACTATATTTAGTTTTAATATTTATAGGATATAAAAGTAAAAGTTTTGCAATTTTTATTCGCAGAGGTCCACTAGTGGTAACGGTAGAGGTAACTGGTGTAAAAAGGTATATATTCCTAAAAGAAAAAATAATTTCTTCATTACATAAATCTATCTTATTATACAAGTAAGTGTATTATACCTATAAGGAAGCTATAAAACCCTTCACAATGACACCTGAGTGATCCGATCTAAACCATTTCTTCAGTGATTATGTTAGGCTATCGGCGGTTCCGACAAATGAGCAGCTTCTGGTGAGGAAAGGAAGTGCCCAAAATTTAAGATCGATATCTTACAACTGAGGGAGTAGGTCGCATATGTGCATACAATGACTCAGCTCGTCGTGATAATCTCCGACGTTTCCTTGTGGGTATTACAAATTTTGTGGCAAAGTTAATATAGTAGTTCAAGGTATAATTAATGTGCATCACCGTTTTCTAAAATATTATAACAGTTTTTTTTTTTGAAGAAAGTTTTCAAACAACTAACTTCTAATGGAATATCAAAAGATGGTTATCAACAGATGTACCATTCGAATTTCAGCTATCGGTTTAAATGCATAACGGTAGCACTATCATATTTATAAAATTTTCATTCTTCTCTTAGTTCCCTGTGGAATATTTGTAATCAAGAATGTTGTATGTATGGTACAACCATTACAGTTTTAAAATCTTGCATCACGAAGATGCTAATTTTGTCAGCCGATATGCAGAAGTCGAAACCAATCGATGTTTTTGGTGCAATCAGGTAGCAAAATCTTTATATACATACTTATGCAATCTGTTGCCATGGATGGAGTTTTGCACTGCGACTAATTACTTTTTGCATACTCGAGAGTATGGTTGTCTTGACTTCGAGGCAGTGCGCCACACCGCGTCCGCAAGTACCTACTTTTACCTTTATGTATGCACTTGCATATCTATATGTATGCATAAGTATGCATGGCCCTCAGTGGTGTGTGCAGTGTCCAGCATCTAAGAGTAGCGCTTGGATAAAGGCCGATCCATTACACTTTGCGCATTGGTTGCAGTAAAAACTTTGTTACTCCGCTAATTGTATGAAAAATTTTAAAATTTTATTTTACCATGCGCTGTTTTCTTATTTAAAAACTAATATTTGTATGCTACTGCGAAACCGAAACACAAAACCAAAAGCGAAAAACTTCGAATTGTAGCCGTGGAAGCCTTTGATGGATTTTCTGTTGTTTTTGTTATAGCAGCCGCTATTGCCAGTCGTCGCTCCGTTGATCCCTTGCTAATGCTGTACGATCGTAAAATATTTTTGCGCAATTTCACATGAAAAAGGAAAATAAGTAAAACCATTATAAAAATGCCATAAAACGCGTCTGCGCAGAGTAGCATAAGCTGAACTGCGTACGCGTCACCAAGACGTAACAACCGACGCGTCAGTCGTGCTGTCGATCCTATAGCCGACGTACAACCACAACTGCATCCACAATTTGTATCGCCCTGTGGATCTAGGCCTGCTTCATGCCGCGACTTGCGGATCAATGGCCACGCTTGCGTCTCGAGGGTGTCGGGCAGAGACGCTAGATTGGGTCGGACGGGACGACCGGTAACGAATAAACATCAGATCTAAAGCTGTATGGGACGATGGTGGAGGTAGTGGCAGTGGAAACGGCAACGCCAGCGGCTTTGGCAGCGGCAGCTGAAACGACAACAACAGTCGCAGTCGTAAGCGTTGTGCATTCGTATTGTCATAAGAATACGAAATTTATTACAGAAAATTTGCTGCCAGACATTTACTACTTTGATGCAAACTCTTACAAAAATTACCTCTTCTACCTTCAAATCGCAAGTTGAGTTGCAAAACATGAAACGCTCAAGAAAAATAATAAAAAAAAGCTCAAGAAGAAAATGTGCCTTCTTTTATTACTTTTTTCTTTTAAATAATAATAAAAATTTTAAAACAGCGTAAAATTGGCAAACGCTATTTACAAACAAAAATCTTGCGTCCCGTAGTTCACTATTTTGCGCCATTAAGCACTTGACTAGACGACTGGCGATCGATGATCGCTGATCGGTGATCGGTGATCACCGATGGTTGCTTCTGCCTGAAAGCCGCAACGGCAACGCATAATTTCAAATTTAAGCGAATTTATGCAACACTTGTGCATGTTTGTATGTATGCATATTCGCTTTCACAATTCCTTGCCCCGAGTCGAGCTACAAACAATTTTATTCAAAATTTTAAAATATGAAGTCCCCAAAAATAGACATCATACAACATTCAGTGCTCTTTGAGTAGCACATGCAAAGCTAAAAAGATCGCATAGACCTCAGAGGAAAATATCATCCAGAAGAGGGAAATCGCAAACTGCATCGATCGAAAGAACGAGGCGTTGCCACATGAATTTCCCAAGGGTTTCGATTATCTGCTAAGCTGGTTAATGAGACAACCCCTTAGTTAAATAAACTCTTTGTATAGAAAAATCTGTATATAATTTCTCATTCGCTTTTTCGCTTGAAAGCAATAAATAGAGATATTAAGATTCATACGAAAAATTTAAAATAGTTTCATTATTAGATAGACGTGTCTTATCAAATTTTTAAATAAATGTGTGAATCATAATATTTATTCACATTGACGTCTGGTATCCTTTGGATATCATTGGTTTTCATTTGGATTTTATTGGAATCATACACAGGACTGAAGCTGTTACCTTCGGACTGTCCTCCTTTTAAAAAAGTTAGCTATACCTTCATCATCTGTTTTTTAACTTTTGTCGATAATACTTTCAAATGAAATGGTCCTTGAGCTTAGTCAAAGGTAACGCTTGAACTTAATCAAGAAAGAAAACGTTTGTTAAAAGTAACCGTTTTACGAGATTACTTACACCTTGATGTGTCTTCTGAAGATCATACCTATTACCTATTGTCGTAATTGTGAAGATAAGACGTCTATAAAGCCGCAAATCCGAACGGAGAGAACGTCTATAAACACATCTTACAATGGTTGAAAATATGAAGTGTTTGGTGACTGTCTTCCTAAAATACTTTTAAATTTTCTAGCAAAACTAACCTAAAACTTGAGTCGCGTTTACATGACCTAAGAATTACCAAAAACACGATCTCAGATCAGCCAGCTTAGGAATTGCCAATAGGCAGATCTCGGCCAGAAATTTTCTAATTGCATATTGTACTAGTAAATCTTATTTTGGTTTAATAATTAAGAAACAACAGAAAGAAAATACATATATTTTTACACAGTGAAAGCTCCGTTATTATATCTAATATAATGTATTGTAAAATGAAATTTGTTTCCAAATTTAGTGTTATTTTAAAGTAACTAATTAAATATGAATAATTAATTGAGTAAATAGCTAGCAACTGCCTTTTCACTGCTCGCTATGAAGCCGGTCTCTTGTAAAACTAAATCGTCATTAACCAACAAACTATCGAAGGTTCTATACGGAAATACGGAGTGGTTCTGCATCCACACCCGCTGCCGATTTTGACCTGCAGTTTTCAGCGAATAGGTTTATAGGTTCGTCGTTTAGCGCTAGTTCAAAAGCCGCCGATGGAGTGGTTCTCAGCGCATCTGGCTGCACGCTTATAAAACATTGCAGGCCTTTCTTACTCTTTCATCCCCATTGTAGTTTACTATCCAAGACTACCTCAAGGTGTTTGCTGCGGAGAGAGTTGTGTCCCATTTATCGCCTCCGAGAAAAAATTTTGTATTTCCTAGTAAAAAGAATTCCGTCCGTTTTTTATCAGTTCAACCCCAGACCCGATTGTGATGTCAAAATCTGTTTTGTGTTGAGAGTGCTGCTATTAGTGTGCAAGCACTTTCCCGTTATTAAGATGGCAATGTCGTCTGAATATGCCGTTACCTTGATGGCTTTGCCGTTTAAGTTCCTAAACAGTTTATTCACCACTAATGTACTGTGTAGCGCTCCACCCTGCTCAGTGCCTCTACAGAATTCCTTAGCCATTCTGGCGTCTGCTCATATCCTTCCAGATCAAGAGGCTTCTGACCCAGCGTTGTATAGCAGGATCAACACCTATTGACTTTATACATGAATAAATTCTTTAGACATGCTATTGAATGCTGAAATGTCCAGGAACACTCCAAGAGCGCATTACTTTTAATCTACAGCCTTTTCGGGTCTGCCTTTAGCGTTTGCATGTTGCGCTTAGGACAAGCTTCCCCCGGGCTCTGCGTCTCTGACAAGCACATCCAAGACTTTCTCTACTATTTTCAGTTATACATAAAGTTTATGCAAATTTTATTTTCGATTTGCCTTTCTACACAAACACCTGTGGGGTCTTATGATCTTTATTTGGTTCGCGCTTTATGCGTTTGGGGACTTATTTCGTAAATAAGTTTCAACCACCAATAAAGGAATGATACCATAAGTGAAGCTAAGGAGTTTCTGTAATATTTTTTAATGCTCAACCATTTTGAAATTCACACGCATTTATTGAATGTATTTTGTACAAACTTTAAATGAAATATCTAAGTTTAAGGAATAAAAACCGCACCGATTTAATAAATTTAAATAACTTTTTAAGTGTGCTTAGCAAAAGTCAAAAGCAAAAACTATTCGACGCAGCAATGTCGCGAATAGCAAGCAATAAAAAACGTAATTCAAATATAATTGGGTGGGTAGGAAACACCCGGACGCGGTGTAAAAAATAAGCAGAGCCAAATGACAACTGACATCATAAAAATCCTATAAAAGAGAATGCAAATAAAATTTAAAGTGTAAATTTTCTTGTAAATTACAATATTAGTTTTTTTATATTTTGTAATGCGGGCGCACCCGTCCGGCAGCAATGGAAGGGAGGGACGGATTTTACGATTACATTCAAGTGTTTATACTCACGCTTATTCAACAAAAACTCTGTTATACTCGTATACACATGTATATGAATTGATATACATATGTATGATACATGACTCGAGTGTTTTAAAGCTTGGCGTTAAGAATATGTCACTTTTCGAAGGCGAGAAAAATATATGTGGCCAAAAAATAGGAAGGCTTTTTAATTTAAATTTCGCGCAAAAGCCCATTCGTAGAAATATTTTTCTCCTTCACTTCAAAATAATCATTAGTGTTTAGAATACGCTTGTCTTTCAGAAGTACATAAAGTGTATTCGATGCATTTTACGATGAGTGAAATTATGTAACCAAGAAGTTCCATTAAATTTTGTGGGCGGAATCAAATTTCTGGTGCCGCTATGTTCACAAATTATTCAAAAAAGAAGAACCACGTCCAGAACAGCTATCAACAACAACTGGTGATCAACTCGTCAATAGAATGAGGAATTGGCATTGCTGGAATATCGGAAGGATAAGTGAAAGCCACTTCGAAACATCATTGGGGCCTAAGAAAAGTGAAAGCACGATTGGTTTCAAAATCACGAAATTTTTTTGAAAAACAGCGTCGCGTTAACGTCTGTGGAACAATGCTTTCCGAATATTAGGATGCCATGAAACGTATTGTTCCTGGCGATAAGTCTTGGATCTATGCTTACGACCCGTGTTATGGGTCGTTAGCGCAAAGCTATTCGTAAACAAGTAAGGAAGGGCTGATTTCGGGTGCAACCGAACATTTTATACTCTTGCAACTTTCAGGAATCAAAGCAAGAGAAATACCTTAAGATGTAAAACGTCAGCCTGAGGATCGAAATTCAATATAACTCATATGCTGACAGACAAATAAGGTTTGTTAGAAAAACGAAAACCTTTATACAAGGTGTGTTCCACAGTAAACAGGACTTAAAAAAAACAGAACAAATGGTTTTTTCGGCAAAATCAATTTATTTTACTGAAAATAGTCTCATTCTGCTTCAATACAACTTTTTGTACGGCCGCCATTATGCCGGTGCAAGCCTTTTGAATAGCCTCTACGCCTGCATAATGCTTTCCTTTCATGGGCAAATTCATTTTTCCGAAAGGAAGAAGTCGCACGGTAATGGTTAAAATGTGATTTGTGAAAGCGTCGATCGATGAAACGGATTCTGAGCAAGTTTTGGTCGTCAGTCAATTTGTGCGGAACAAACCGTGCGCACACCTTTCGTAAGCCCAAACATTCGGTCAAAATGCGATAAATCGATGTTTTGGAGATGTTCAATTCCATTTCTATGAATTTCAATGATGATTTCGGCTGATTTTTGATAAATTCACGCACAGTTTCGACGGAATTTCCGGTGATCACAGATTTTGATTGGCCCACGATAAAGATAGCAGATTGTAAGGCACCAGTCGACATATAGATGGCGCCACCAGGGGGCGCTTTATTCAAAAAGTCCTGTTTACTTTGGAACGCACCTTGTATGTATGTGGTATATGGAAGTTGGGGTAGTATCGACCAAATTTTATCTATTTTTCCCAATACCAGTATATTATACTGCGTGCCACATACTAAAAAACTAATCAAAAAGAGTAAAGTCAGTCAGATGTTCGAAAATCCTGATGTTAGTTATATGGGGTAAGTCATGTTTTCGTTTAAATATATTTATTTTTGGCACAAAGGTACACTGTTATGATTATAACATGCTCTCTTACTTTCATTGAGATAACTCACATATTGGCCAGACATGACTATATTGTAGTCAAAGTACTATCCTGAAGATCATTATCTTTATATTAATATAATCTCAGACATTGACCGATATTTTCTAACAAAAGTCAACTATTGATACCGTGATCTAAATATTCGGTATCTAGGGGCGTGAACAGTTGTTAGATTTCAACTTGTAGAATTTCAACAATTTTTTGTGATAAGATGGACACTAAGGACATTATTCGTGCAAAGTTTAAACCCTTTATATTAATTGCTTTTTGATTTGCGTTCTGGAAATTGGACGAATCAAATGATATTTAAAATCAGGAATAAAGGGATGTTCAACTTATTCCAGTGTGAGAGCACCTCAAAATTAGCGTTTTTTATAACATTTTCCATTATGGCCAGATTGAACGAAATAATAATTTTTGGGCATTTATCAACCCAAGGCCCAACATTTAGTACGAATAAAAATTACTATAAAGTGGTGCTCACTTTAAATAAGTTTGGTCAGACAGAGTACTATTTAAATCTTTGTTAAAGTATCAGTTGAAACTTGAATTATTGATCATTTCAATATCTAATATGAACATCTTACGACATTGATTAGACATTCATTCTAATAAATGTAGGTTATCAATTTCCATTGAAAATAATGCATGATACTTCAAATTATCAAAATCGTTATCTATGTCAAATACACTTTAAATTGTTATAAGATTTATTAACAATTTTCATTGTTATTACAGTATTGTTACTAAGTGGTACATTAATTACGATGCAAAAATCTTAAACCGTTTATATATTATATTCGCGTAATTTTCGATTTGGCGCGCCTCATTTGCAAATATGGATGAAGTCAAATACGTATTTAACTCAATTGTGTCAAAGTTCAGTAGGTTTTGACGTTTAACAATTGCTCTCTCACTTCCAGTGAGAGAGGAGTTAAACATCTCCTTATCTCTGTTTAAAATTTTGTTATATGGGAAGTAGGCATGGTTATTGTCCTATATCGCTATTTTTTTTTGCACATTTAACTTATTAGAAGGCGGGGCCACGCCCACTTTTCTAAAAATTTTTTACCACAGGTGCCCCTTGCTACTGCAATCCTCTGTACCAAATAACAGTTATTTAATTTAGTGTTTAGTTATGTCATTTTATGTGTTTTCCATTAGTGGCGATTTGTGGGCGTGGCAGTGGTCCAAATACGCCCATCTACGGAAATCCTTTTTGAGTCAATTGAAGACTTTTAACGTGAATCACTACGCGCAAACTACATTTATATAATACATACAACAGGAATCCTTTATTACATACAGCGCTTAACCATAGCATATTTAGGAAAACTTCCACTTTTTCACAAATTGAACAATAGTTTGGATAAAAAGTCGGCGTTGTCATCTTTGATATCCGGGAACTGGAAAATTATTTTCGTATTTCAACGACATTTAGGCGGCATACGGCATAGCATTAAGGGGAGAGTAAGGTATTTTTTTTGCATTTCTATTTTTTTTAGTTTATATTAATGCACAATATCTTAAGATTATTCTGTGAAAATTTAAGAGCAATTAAAGCAAAATTGACGGAGATATACACTTGCAAGTCTCCGTCCTCCGATTTGATTGTGAGCATCTGTGAAACTTTAAACGTATTTTTCCCACAACTCACGTTTTCAAAGTCGGTGGCCCTCATAACTTTAAAACTACTGCACCGGTCCTTTGAAATTTTAAACACTATTTCTGTAGGTAACGCTGGAGAGTTTTGTTTTTTTTTTCATAATTTTGATTTCGCAATAACAAATTAGCCGATTTTTTCCCAAAAAATTGTGTTTTTCACTTCAAAGTCTTCGAAAAAATTCAACAATTGGAATTTCAAAAAAACCCTTACAGCGTTACCTGGAGAAAACTATTATCTAACGAACGAATCTAACAAAAAAAAACATGGATTTTTTCGTATGATTTGACCTTACCCCCCCTCAATGCAGTTTTGCAAAAGTGTTATTAGGTCTCAGTATATAGACTGTAAAATACATACAACAATACAGAGTGTATCAGTTTAAAAATGGAAGCACATATCGTTTTAAATGTACTCCGATTGACGTCGAATCTTACAAGAGACTCTTTAGAAAAAACTGCTTAGTTTTTCGCTGTTTAGTCATTTACGTAACAAATGATTTCGATGTGTGTGTGACGATGTGGCAGTACACTTCATATACATACAGATGCGTGCAACTAATTAACAACGCTTTCTTTTTTTTGGAAAAATTAATATATTTCGGGTTTAAAGTTAATATTTCGTTGCAAACTCATTACTGTCAATCACGGCTTGACATCTAAGTGCCATTTACTCCACTAAACTTTGGCAAGATGTCCTTTGGAAGATTACTCCATTATTGTTTAACCTTTTCGTATAATTCCTGGAAATTTCCAAATTTATGCGAACCAACTCTTTTCTTTAAATATGTCCGAAGATTTTCGATTAACTTTAAGTCCGGGATGCATGAAAGCCAGTCTAATAGAGGCACCATATTTTCCTGAAAGCATTGTTTTGTACCACGCGCAGTATGTTTCAAGTCGTTATCTTGCTGGTAAATTCACGATATGGCACCCTAAGTCTTTATGCAGCCGCCACCATGTTTTAAAGTTTGCCTAGTGTAACTAGGGTCCAACTCCTTGCATAGAAGCCTGCGCACATAAGTTTTTCCATCTGAAGAAATCCTATTTATCTTGCGTTCATCGAAAAATAATACTCTTTTCCACTCTTTTGTTGTCCAATGGCGGTATTTCTTTGCAAACTCTAAGCGGCTCCTTCGATTGCGGTCAGAGAGTAATGACTTTATCCTTAAAACTGTTCCAATGAGTCCTGCCTCGCGTAATCGTCTTTCTACAGTAACTACAGGTAGTGCATTTGAGTTCTCTTGAAAAAGTGCAACTCGAAATTGTTTTGCCGTCTTATGGTGATCCTTTTTTGAATAGCGGATAATTAACTTCCGACGTCTCTTCTTTCTTGGAACTTGTTTTGTCATTTTATTCTTGTTGAAATACTTAACTGCATTAATTATAAGCCAACCGCTTGGGGAAATTTAGGGCCTTTTCAATGTCTGCGTAAGATTTCTCATCCCTGTAAATCTGTACGATAACAGCCCTGGTGTCCTTATCGCAAGAATTGTGCTTACTCATTTTTATACACTAAAATTATGTAATTTCTTAATAGTGACGTATTTCAATAAAAATATAAAGATTTAGTTACCTGAACGCAACTTATTTCTAAAAAGCAGGACCATTTTACTCACTATTGAATAAAAGACCTCAACTATTTCAGAAAAACGGGATTTTTTGAAAAAAATTTGTCAGCTAAATCTGACCATACTTTCATAGAAAATATAATAATTCAAAATAAAATTATATTTTTACCCTTAAAAATTTTACAGAAATCGCCATTTAATTTATAGGGACAAGACGTTGTTAATTAGTTGCAAGCATCTGTATATACTCGTACTGATCACTTCTTCTCTAATGAATTGCAAAAATCAATATCACTACAAAATAACGGGTGATCCAAGTATATATACTTTTTCCAATCGCCTTTTTGGACAGATAACGAAGCATGCTGGCATGTTATTTTTGGTCAGTTATTGAACAACGTTATAAATATTTCAACTTTATTATGAAAATTCACGTTCTGTAAAGAATGTGTTACACGCTCTTCGTTCAATTTATGGTCAATATAATGGGCCTACTAAGCGTACTATTCGCAACATCATCATTCAACCTAGCATTCATTCTTGAATAATATTCCACCGAATAGACCACGTCCAAACTGCACACACAGTGGGGAAAATATAGCAGCCGTAGCTGATAGTGTATACGAAGACCGTGGAGAGTCTTTTCGGCACCGATCACAGCAACTCGGACTGACGTATGGAACGACTTGGCGCATTTTACGTCGACATCTTAAATTGAAAACGTATAAAGTACAGCTTGTAAAAGAACTGAAGCCGCTCGACCTTCCCAAGCCACATCACTTCGCTCTATGAGCTCTTGAAAAGTTTTAAGAAGATCCGACGTTTTCGAGCCAAATTTTGTTCAGCAATGAGGCCCATTTCTGGCTCAATGGGTATGTATGGCTGAAGCCCCCAATTACCCGGCGAAAGCTGGAACAAGTCATCGAAAATTGGACTCTACGGATGGACCGTCAGCAACGTAGGAGCAGTCAACATTTGAAAGTGATAATTTTCAAATAAATAGAGGCCAAAGAATGTTCTTTCGAATGATATTAAGCACTCCCCATTAAATTTGAAGTTTCTGTGTTTTATTGTTATTTAATTTTTTATTGTTTATTGTAATTTAAATAACATTCGAGCTGCAGAACTTAATCGGGCAGGTACAATCTTTCATAAGAGTGTACAGCTGCTGGCGTATGCCGATGATGTTGATATCATCGGCCTCAACATCCGCGCCGTTAGTTCTGCTTTCTCCAGGCTGGACAAGGAAGCGAAGCAAATGGGTCTGGGAGTGAACGAGGACAAGACGAAATATCTCCTGTCATCAACCAAACACTCGTCGCACTCGCGACTTGGCTCTCACGTCACTGTTGACAGCCATAACTTTGAAGTTGTAGATAATTTCTTCTATTTAGGAACCAGTATTAACAGCACCAACAATGTCATCCTGGAAATCCAACGCAGAATTACTCTTGCCAAAGGCTCCGGACTGAGTAGGCAATTGAAAAGTAAAGTCCTCTCTCGACGAACAAAAGCCAAACCCGTCTTGCTATATGGTGCAGAGGCTTGGACGATGACAACAACGGATGAGTCGACGTTACGAGTTTTCGAGAGAAAGGTTCTGCGAAAGATTTATGGTCCTTTGCGCATTGGCCACGGCGCATATCGCATTCGATGGAACGATAAGCTGTACGAGATATACGACGACATTGACATAGTTCAGCGAATTAAAAACAACGGCTACGCTGGTTAGGTCATGTTGTCCGGATGGACGAAAACACTCCAGCTCTGAAAGTATTCGACGCAGTACCCGCCGGAGGAAGCAGAGGAAGAGGAGCGGTGTCTACGCCAGTAAAGAAGAATTTAAATAACGTAACAAAGTGCCTGTTTGAACGTTTAAATGAAACTCGGGCGACATATCTATAGTGTAACTTCAAACAAGCAGAATTCCGGATTAAAAACGAACTTCAGACTGTCAGACTTATTCCGCTTTTTAAGGAAAATTGATATTAGTAGAATAGGGGAATCAATTTATATCCTCAAGAATATTTTTAACTTGAATTTCGTCCAGGTTCTCAGTGTAAACCGAATTCGAGGTAAAAATGTTCTTGATGTTATAAATTGATTTAATTAAACAGTAATATATGAAACTGCCATAGATAAATCTGACTTCATTCTAACGATCTATATATCGAAGAATAAACCCGGATATCAGTTGCTAGTATGGACAGTGTCCTTCTAGATTGTAGTTTCTACTACTTGTGTTGTAATTCATACAGGATTTATTCGGAAAGTAATAAGATTGAGTCAATTTAAAAAAATTATTATTAAATCAATCGTTACATTCTTTAAAAACTTTAAAAATAGGCTTCTTCCGCGTAGATGCAGCGCTTCCAGCGCGATTTCCAAGTATTTAAGGCGACACGGAAGGCATTCTCCGGAATAGCCTTGAGAGCCACGGTGCACGCTGCTTGGATCCACTTCCATCGGCCTTTCAGGCAAGGAAACACAAAAAGTCCGGGGAGCCACATCTGAGCTGTGAGGCGGCGGCGTAAGCGTTGGGATGCCGGCTGTTCACTAGAAACGCGGTAGAGCCGGAGCGTTGTCGTGGTGCAACTTCCAATCGGCTGCGATCCTGGAGGTACAAATATATGGTGGACGATGTATTTCATGTCAAAAAATACAATGATCATCGCGCACGCTCCGAAGTACAGTCGCGGCGGAAAAAACTCAGTCCTATTACTTTCCGAACAAACCTTGTACATATCTACCATATGCAATGGTATCTTATATTTTAGCATTTTTTGATTCACCTGTGTTAAAACTTTTAATCGAGTTAGAATGTATTTCGGTTAAAAAGTAAAAATTTGTGTATTAACGGGAAAACTGGCAAGTATTGTGTAAAGGTCTAAAAAATAAAAACAATTGAAGCCCAAATTAGCATAGGGCGAAAGAGGAAGGCTTCAGAAAAAGTATATGGATTTTTTATAATGGAAGGCAGGAAAAATCGTCGAATATCTGCTTTATAAATTTCAGATGAAGAAAATTTTGCATTTGGCATTGATATTTCAAGTTGGAAACCCGCTATTCGGGAAAAATATTAAGAACTTAGGCTTCGTTGGGCACGAGAAACAGACACATGCACTTTGAGCGATTAGAAAGAATAATTTGATCCAATGAAACCAAAGGCAAGTTATTCGGCTATGACGGCATTATAAAGACCTGGGGAAGCAAGGAGTAAGTTATAAGTCGGATTATTTGAGTCATACGGTAAAACACGACGCTGGTGATTTTAAATTTAGAAAAGTTTGAATTTAATTTATAGATGATGTTGCAAACAAAAAAAGTGGAAGGATATTTTGGAAAGAAATTTCGTCTCAAGTGGGGACGATATGGGACTTTCCGTGTCGTTTATGTTTTAACGTGATGGACATCCGAATTATACAGCCAAATCAGTGACTCAATGACTTCAACAAAATCGAATCAAGGTCATAAACTGGTCGGCTCAATTCCAGGACTT
The DNA here is from genome assembly GCA_037783105.1 of Bactrocera zonata. Taxonomy (NCBI): domain Eukaryota; kingdom Metazoa; phylum Arthropoda; class Insecta; order Diptera; family Tephritidae; genus Bactrocera; species Bactrocera zonata. The sequence continues at coordinate 110,140 of JBAWJQ010003920.1, forward strand.
AAATCCCATTGGGCATTTATGGTCAAATTCGAAAAAAAAGTAATCAAATATTACGTATCTGAAAAAAATTATAGTTAAAGTATGGATAGATATTTCATTGGGGTTCTCTAAAAAACTAGGGGAATCAATATCTAGGCGCTGCGAGAGTGTAATTAAAGTAGAAGGATGGTATTAATAAGTGAGTGTGAATAATTTTGTTGCTTAGTGTATATATGTAGATATCACATTGGAAAGCGTTTCGCTCAGAATCAATTTCAGAAAATACTAACTGTTAAAATTTGCTTTGTAAATTAAGCATTGTAAATAGAAATGGATTATACACGCCTCATCTTAATCATTGCGGTATTAGTACCACACAAGACTTTAACAAGCGCCAGTAATTGATTTTTACCAAAATGGAAAATATCACCGATGCAATGTCAACTGTCACCTGCACTCGCCGCATAAAGTGTTCACAGTGCAATCAATTACATATGTATGTATGTATATACAGCAATTACTTTGTGACCAAAACACGATTGCATTTTTTTTCGAACTATTGGCACATTAATGGGTGGTGTATTTGCTAGCAAGAAAATTTAAATTACAAGTATATTTGTTGGATACGGAATAAATTACACATTATAGCAGAAATAGCGAACAACGTAAATCCGCAGCCCGAATCAGCTGATCCGACCTATCTTATGGGAGAGAAATTTACATTGGTAAATGATCAGCCAACACCGCTTCTACCGCCCGATTTACCGTAGGATAACGTAGAATTTCCCACGATTTGGATTTTTCCGGTACAAACGTATCAGCTGATTGCTTTCTCACAACGCAGGGTTGCCAGTCTCGATATACTGTAGTAATTATATAAAATTGTCTTCAATATGTTTGAAATTTTCTTAAACTAACTCAAAATCAGAGTCGAATGCTATTATTTATAAATATATAAACTATTTTTAATACTTTTTTTTAGTTTTGATATTTTATTTTATAACTTAGATGTGTACAAAACTATATATGCGTATTGAGCAATGGTAATTTTGACACATTTTGCTCGCTACGGTCGGCAACTGAGGTTCCTGCGAACTAAATCCTTATATGATCGGTATACTTATATTTTCAATACTTCAATTTAGTACGTCCCCAAGAAATTTCATTGTCAACATTATCTTACTGAAGGTCCCTATCTAGCTCTTAAGTAATTGCTCAAGAAAAAAAATTATTTCTTGAGCTGTAGTCAAATAATTTTGTCAGCTGGTTACGCATTGTGAGTGATCCTTATTTGAAGAGAAAATAAATTAATAAATAAATAATCCGAACTGAACAATTTTTTCGGAGATTATATTACTACCTTAATTTCGTGAAGATACCACGTCATATGCGAAAGTTTTCCATACAAGCCTTGATTCCGATCGTTCGGTTTGTATGGCAGCTATAGGCTATAGTGAGCCGATCTGAACAATTTCTTCCGATATTACATTATTTCTATGAACAATAACTCAGAAGAAGTTCCCTTGCAAGCATTTGATTTCGATCATTCAGTTTGTATGGAGGCTATATGCTATAGTAATCCCATCTGATTTTTTTGGAGATTACATTATTACCATAAGCAATAATCCATGTCAAATTTCGTGGTATATTCAAATGCGAAGGTTTTCCATAAAAGACCTTGATTCCGATTATTCAGTTTATATGGCAGCTATAAGCTATAGTTAACCGATCTGAACAATTTCTTCGGAGATTACATTGTTGGCTTAGAAAATAATCTGTACAAAATTTCGTGAATATATCTTGTCAAATACAAAATATTTCCATCCCAGCACTAGATTCCGATTGTTCAGTTTGTATGGCAGCTATATGTTATAGTGGTCCGATAAGGCCAGTTCCGAGAAATGAGCAGCTTCTTGAAGAGAAAATGACGTTTGCAAAATTTCGAAACGATACCTTAAAAACTGAGGGACTAGTTCGTATATATACAGACAGACAGACAGAGGGACATGACTAAATCGACTCAGCTCAACATATTGATCATTTATATATATACTTTATAGGGTTTCCGACGTTTCCTTATGGGTGTTACATCGTGGCAAACTTAATATACCCTGTTCAGGGTATAATTAGTATTTTCAATGCCAAATAGATTAAAAGAAGTTATATAATATATGCAACCGCATATTAATTAAACCTAAAATTAATTTTAGATTATATTACAATTTTTTTTAGGAATATTGATATGATATGAATTCACCGAATTTTTCAGTTGAAGTGTTTTTACCTGCGTTTCTTTAAAATTAAAATTAATTTTTGAGTTTAATAAAAGTGAAGTTCTTGGATGCAACAAGCGTTGAAGAGTGGCCAATCGAACAAACTATACGAGATGTTGAAACAAACAGGCAGCACTTGTACCGCAACTCTGCACTAGCATGTCTTCAGACACACCCTCAATTGTGCTACCAAACCTTGGTTTTGTTCTTTATAAACTATTGTAATTGATTGTAAGTCTTTAGTTCTTAAAATCAAAGAATAAAAAGAAATTTGTATTTTCATTTTTCATTTGAACCATTCACAATAGTGTCTTTAATTATCGGCTTACTATCTTCTATTCCAACTCGATAACTTTTTGCTGCTTTTGCATGAATTTCTTTTACAAGAAAGTAGCACGCAAAGATTGTAAACAAAGAAATTGCTATTTATTAGTAGAGTGAAGTAAGCCGGATGTTCGAAAATTTTAATATTAGTTATGTAGGGGCTAGGACAAGTTTTCGTTCAAATTTATCTATTTTAGTCACAAAGACACACTGTTATGATTATAACATGCTCTCTTACTTTCATTGAGATAACTCACATATTGGCCGATATATGCGGTACAAAGTTACCCGGAAGTTCGAAAATCTTTATATTAGGTATTTGGCGGCTAAGGGATATACCGGTTATCAGATTTCAACAATTTTTGGTCACAAGATTGCACACTCTAAGGATATTATTCGTGCAAAATTGTATCCTGTTAGGTTATTTACTTTTTGATTTGTGTACTGGAAACGGATCAAGTGGAATTTAAAATTGTGTTACTTTATATGTTTTCGGTTAATGGCGATTTGTGGGCGTGGCCGTGGTCCGATTACGTCCATCTACGAACTCGAAATTTTTTTTGTACGAAAGACCAAGTTTCATCAGACTGTCCGTTCGTCTCCAATCTGCTCATTGGGTTTGGCCCTTTGGGGAGATTCGTGGTGGCTGTGGTTTAAACCTAAATGCAGGAATGGCATTAGTCCAATGTGGAGTCGCACTGCGGCCGGGTGCCGGACCCAGAGCACGGCAGAGGTTTTAGATGGGCCTCGAACCCAACCAAGGTGGCTAGAGTGTTTCCTTTGGTTTTCACCCGAACCGATTGGAACCAAGGTATAAGTGTATGTGGCGGCACTCATGCTTTGGTTCTCCAGAGTGTAGTGTTGTGCATGCACTTATGCTTTGGGGCGCTGATCAACGCATTGTTTTGATCTATGTGCTTCTAGCAATAGAAAGCGCCGTGGGATTAAGCCTTCGCAGGCAGATACTCACGTTAAACACATTGGATTCTGTCCGTTCGTCCGTGCTAGCTGTAACTTGAGTAAAAATTAAGATATATTGATGAAACTTGGTCTTTCGTACAAAAAAAAAAAAAATATATATATATATATATCGCTTAGTTCTAGGTGATACGTACAACTATTAGGTGAACAAAACTGTAATACTCTGTTGCAAGAGTACAATAAGTTGAAATTTGATTATAAATACGAAAAGAGTTTTTCGACTACCCTAAAATTATAATTAATTCCTTTATATTTTAGCTTCCAACTAAACTATGTGTTTTCTTTTCGACATAATCGACTAGAGAGGCATGTGTCCAAGAGAAGATTTCTTCGGCGACTGTATTCAGGTCTCGATGAATATCATCATTTCTGCAGTACCAAAGAGCTTTTACAATGCCTCTTAGCACCTTGTTTTGAAAACCTTGTGGAATATTGATATTGCTATCATTGGCGCATCCCCACAGTTGCGCACCATATGCCCATACCGACCATACAGGCTATTTAGTTTTTGACAATTGCAGATTAGGTTCAATCCTTTTTATTTTAATATGCTCTTTCCAACGAATCTAGCATCAAGCGTGATGCCAAGATATTTGGGTGTATTTGCATATGGTATGCAGACATCTAGAATACTTATAGGTTGATAAGTGATTATTTTGTTTGTGAAATTTACATGAAGCGATTTGCCACCGTTTAGTTTTATTTACCAGTTTTTAGTCCAACTTACTACAGAGTTGATTGCATGTTGTAGGTTTAGCGCAGCCTTTTCTGCGGTGTTCAGCAAAAGTGGCAATTATACATACATACATAAGATACTTCCTTGAGGAACTCCTGCTTCAATTTCTTTTAGTTTCGAGAATCCATTTCCTTGTCTTGGAAAATGAGTCAGACGGATTGCTGTATTGAAAAATCGGCAAAAGTAGAAATTGTTTTAATTTACCGACAGCGACAACTGCAGGTCTGCTGTCGTGAAGTTTTACTGTTGTCTAAATAACTATGTCCATCGTCTAAGTGCTTGTTCTATCATTCCTCATCAGAAGAAACTATTAATTTAGAAAAAACAACCTTTTGATTTCTATACTCTTGCCGCATGTTGCTACAGAGTACATATAATAATTCTGTTCACTTAACGGTTGTATGTATCACCCAAATCTTAACGATATATATATAGGATATTATATACTATATAATAAATAATTAAGAATACGACTTGAAGGGTGACTGACAGTCGGTACGTCCGTTCGTCCGTCTGTTCAAGCTTTAACATGAGTAAAAATAAAAATATCTTGACGTGTACCAGTTCCTTGGCAAAAAAAGTAAGGCGGAGTTCGTAAATGGGCGAATTGACCACAGCCACGCCAGCAAAACGAAAAGTGGGCGAAATAGAAAGATAACTACGACCGCTCTCCATATACCGGTTATGTTTAAAACTGCTAAAAAGGCGATAACTCACTGAATATATACAACAAAAGCATTAAATTTGACATATAAATGGGATTCACCTTGTTCTTATATAACAGAATTTAAAATTCCATTTGATTCTTTCACTTCCCAGTATGCAAATCAAGAGGCAAGTACATCCAGTTGACTTTTTATCGAAAATATCGGTCATTGTGTGAGATATATAATTGAGATTTAGAGAGAATGCTTTCTTGATAATAGTATGACTGCGTTTAAAAATGGTGATAATATAAAGATTTTTGAACTTCTGTGTGTCTTTAAACCGCATATACCGTCCAAAATGTGACTGGTCTCAATGAAAATGAAAAAGTGTGTTTTACTAATAAAAGTGCCTAAAATGGATAAACTCTGGTGAAAACTTGCCTTAGATCTTATGTGAATATAATACTATTAATGCTGCTAAACTCTTTGCCTAGACTTTATTCGACAAATAAAGGGACCTACAAATCCTTAAAAGACAATAGATTGTCTTGAAAAATATAGTATATTTGGAAGTTTGCTCTTGCACTCGAAGTGCGTTCTATTGTATGGCTTTGGGATTGAACTATATATCCCTACTACATCACGAGCGCCCAAGGAGGATGATAAAGCACATTTTGAAGATAATGTCAGTAATTAAGTACATATTATAGTCACGGTGTTGTAAATATTAGAGTTATTAATAATTCAATTTTCTCAATGGCCACTGCATTCTCTTCTTAATGGGGCGCATATAATTAAGCTTAAACGAAAGCATTAACAATATGATGTACATACGTATACAAACATATCTACCTTACAGTAATTGCATACATTAAAACTAACTCAAAGTAATGTCTCACAATTTTCGCATTATCTTTATACACAATTCTTAATTAACCCAAGCATTTCAAAACACTTTAGGTTTTATGCCTCGAAACAAATTTGTTCCACCTTGTAGGCATGTCTTCGCGTTATTAAAGAATTAAAAACAACGTACACCCATTCCTTTTATTTAAATATAGTGCGTTTAAGATTACGGAGTACTTCGAAACAGCTAATGGAGTTCACTGTAAAACTTTTCGTGCTAAACTAACTAAACTGGTGAACAAGACTGGACCTGTTTCAAGCTGACCGGCCGACAGTTTGAAAGGTTATAGATACAAATTTTTCAACTATGTTACGATTTATTGACAGAACTAAATATATTTCATCTAATCTAATTTATTTATTTATTTTTTTTGTTGAGTATAAGATATTTTAAAGTACTCCATTATAACTTCCGACTTGATATATCTAAACGAAAGCAAAATGTATAAGTAAGCTGTTTCCTATTGTGTTTTGTGAATTAAATGGAAATCTTAAACTGTAAAGGTATATTTAAAGAGTATACTAAAGAGTTGTCATTAGAATGCATTGACTTACAAAAATATAGTCCAGAAATTAATAGGATACCGAATTTGTTCGGAAAGTAATAAGACTGAGTCGATTTAAAAAAAAATTATTGAACCAATCGTTACAATTCTTTAAAAACTTTCAAAATAGGCTCCTTCTGCGTCGATGCAGTGCTGCTAGCGCGATTTCCATGCATTGAAGGCGTCAGAAGACATTGTCCGGAATAGCCTTGAGAGCCGGATGCATGCTGCTTAGATCTCCTCTGCCAGCGTGTGCCACTCGGAAGATTATCGCTTAGTCACGAGATCATACACAAGGATCCATGACTCGTCGCAATTTCTGATTGTCAGTGACCAATTTTGGGATCATCTTCGCGCACACCTTGCGCATGTTCAAGTACTTTGCCACAATGTCATGAACCACACAAGTTAATAAATTTAAATAAATACTTAGTCGACCGTTTGAGTTCAAAACTTTGCGAACACGAGTCACATTGTCGGTGTTTGCGAAGTCGCAGGTCTCCCAGCACGGCTTTCATCAGCGGCCTCTTCCCGGTCCTCCAAAAAGGCCTGACAGAATGCAGAAACAACCTTGAGTTGGAACAATTGAAATGCACTATCACACAAACAAGTATCAAAACAACATTGAGTTTGAATACCACAACAACCTTATATTAAAACAAAGCAATTGTATCTAAGCAAGCAATACATATGTAAACAAACCTAAACAAATAATATAATCTGTATCTTAGTAAACTATCAACTAGTAATAAGTAAACATACTAGTTAGTATAAATAGAAGCAAGAACGATGTAATAAGTTAGTCTTAAGAGTATATATAAAGAGTACACATTTCAGTGCAGCTCAAAATATATCCTTTTGACTCATTTTTACTTATGGTAAAAATTAACTCGCACATGCTCCGAAGTACAGTCGCGGCGGAAGAAAATCAGTTCTATTACTTTCCGACAAACCCTCTATATGTCAAGGTCACAAGGTCAGTCAGAATTGTGAATGACTTGCTGTAGAGTTTTAGCTCCAGTCCAGAACAGCCAAGCTTTCATAACGATCAAATTTCGAATAGGATATGAGTTCCTAATACCAAAGATGGAATATATGGTAATACAATACCAATAGGAAAAATATATGGTTTTACAAAAAAGCTTAAAGGTAGAAAAACTCTAGGGGCGGGTTGCTTTATCACGGCTACAGCTAAAGTTTAGTAACATGTTAAGTTCATCGATGTTGAAACTAAATTAATTGACAATTTAACGTAAGTATTAAAATTAATTTACCAAATGCAACGAACACATTTCCATTTAAATCTCCTAAAATAAGCAAAATATTGATCTGAGCTAGACTGGAGTCAAAATTGCAGTAGGAATTTCAAATTTGTTAAACTTAACTAATGTGCTTTAACCTTTCACTGGTGACATGGTTTTTGTGTAACTTAACTGGTGACGAGCGGCCTAAGAGGCCGCTGCTTTACATTGTCTATAGCCTCGAAACTATATACGATAGCTTACTGCAGTCTTTCAAACTATTAAATGAATATATAAAATGATAAAATAAAACTACTCAATAGGCTCTAAATGTGATTTTTAATAATTAACTTTCTAATACAATCTATGTAGGAACTAAAATCAGGGGGTGAAATGATGTTTCACTGACTCCGCTCGGCCTGTGAGACCGCTTGTCACCAGTTAAAGGTTAATAAGACCGCTGTTGCAGCTAGAGCTTTCCTATTCCTAATTTTTTTAGCATTCGAAATTTTGTTTTGATCTTCGTTTTATTCTTCTCTTGAAAATATCAATTCACTAAGAAAGTTGTGGCTACAACCAACAACATGCTAGTGCTACCCATTTGTTTGCGCATCTGGTATTTTAAATTCTATATATTCCAGCCAGAAGAGATTAATTTAAATTTTATTGGCTTGTTGTTATGTGTCGAACAAATTTTACGGTTAAAACTCTTTTATATGTGAGTGAAATTTTGTACTAAAACATAATCGAGATTTAAATGTGTGTGTGTGTAGTTTATGTTTATATGTACACGCATGCGAATCTGCACAACAATAGTTAGGATATATGAATTTTTACATATTGCAGAATGTGTCCACATGTTGGTATATATGATTGCATATGTGCATATGTACGTGCATGTAGGTAAGAAGTTCGTGTCGAACCGGCCAACCATGCGCTCCGGTGACTCCGTCGAAGCCGCCAAATTCGACAGTTAAACGCAGGCAATAAAACTGCCATGCCCACGCTTCAGACGCGTAATCATGCCAATGGACAGTGGTGCATTTCAGCACATATTGCGCACAAAATATTCAGTACCCGCGTGCATATCAAGTTTACTCCATGATTCAATGTGTTGCTCCTGTTAATAATGTTAGACTAATCATCCAGTCATTATCTAATGGCCACCGCAATAGTGAATTATATTCAAAAAAGAATTTGAATTATGGTTCAAAAAAGTTCCTGATAGCTGAATGTAGAAAACAGATGGAAAGTGAAAACTTGTCATTATGATTTGCCGAACACTTGGCAACAACACGGTTTCATCTAAGACATCAATGAAAATTGTTGCGACCATCCATAACATTCTTTAAGAATCTCTGCTATCACTCTAAGGATACCAAAACAACCTCTTTTGAGCGCAACTACTCAATATTTTTGATATCATTCAACAATTACATCCTTTATTATAGTTTGTATTGCTGTCACATCAGACAAAATACTCATATGTGGGTATTTAAATAGAAACATTCAACATTATTTACATTGAGAAATTATTTAAAACTTTTTTTCTGATGAAATTGTGATATAATAGTCGGTTTTTGAATTTTTAATAATTAATATAGCTAATTAAACTCGTTTACCGTCAATTACATTTTTTTTTATTGTTTTCAATATTTTACTGTTTTAAATTTTTATTTGTTATCTTGCACAGCGATTACAAATGCCTCCAACCTGGCCTTTCCATTGCTGAACGTTAAGCTTAACCGATTCAGACTATTGACAAAGTCGAATAGGTCGTTCCAATGACGTTAGAATTGTAAATACATAAGTATATATACGATTTTTTAAGTTTTGAAGGCCAAAGATTTTTAAACGTCTAAGTAGCTTCTTTAGCCTACTTGTCTAGATTTTACTGTAGCGGAATTTCAAAAACTAAAGCTTTCAATTAACGTGTATAAAAGCGAATATATTAATGTTTTTTTTTTTTTAATTGCCAACGTTTGACCGAAAGCAACAGCCTGTGCATCAAGAGTCGTAATACCTGCTGAACAGCAGTGCGTATCCACTGGCAGTAGCTTTCCACTGCCATCTCTGGCAAAGCGCTCATATGGCTGTAATTATGAAAATACCCTCTTTGCTAGTGCCATAAAATTATTTTTAACTTTTTTTCTGCATAGTGTGTAAAAAATGTTAACAGTTGCATTCTTCGCGGACAAATAGAGCTCAACAGTGTGGCGTTTCACACACACATATGATATGTAAGAGTGTGTGCACTTAAGAAGAATTCAACTAAAACGAAACTGAGGGTTTGCCAGCCAGATATGAGTGAAAAACTTATGGCGAAAGCAAAACGTGGGTGCAATGTGACGACGGAGCTCCGATTCCGACCAATTCTGTCGGCAAATTTGCTCTCTGCTGTGCCAGTCATGGCGTGTAAGCTGCTTCACTAATAAAAATAAAAATTACCGGCCGACAAGAAGTCGTCAGCATCGTAAAAACCGTCTCAACTTTTCCGACCGCTTCCAAGTTTATTTTTGAAATCGATTCATTTCAGCTAATTAATTTACAGCGCGTCAAGAATCGTACCACAATTCACAAATCGACAGTCTTTCGTCTAGGTATTGACCAAATATAAATACATACATATATGTACGGCAATGCATTGGCGGGAAATCGCATGAAAGCTCTAAACATGCAGCCGAGGACATTGCGGAAAAATTAATACCCATAAATTAAGGTGCAGTCACAGCTGAAGCTTTATAAACAGAAACCTGCACGGACAATGGCTGGCTGTAAAATTCACTGATTTCACACTTCAGTTTTTTTTACGCGGACGTACACTGGCTATTGCCACGCCTTGATAATTCACTGCGCTGCCATTTCAACATATCCCTGAACTACACATAGACCGAAATTTTAGACTTAACTATTGTGAATGGCACATATCTGTCAAATGACTTAAAAATATTTAATAATATTAGTCACAATTTATTGATTTTAACAAATAAATATTGCAATTAAAATAAAAATTTTTCAATTTGTCTTCTCAGACGTGCATCGTTACTATCTTTATAAAAAAAAACTGAACTATTTTAATTAATATCAAAAAAAGGTTAACTTCGGCTGCACCGAAGCTATAATACCCTTCACAGGTTCATTTCTTATAGCATAAAAGGGTACAAAAACATGTATAATATAACATAAATAGGCGGCCACATTTTATGGCAGCTTGCATAGCGAGCAGAACTACTCCTCCGGATATTGTACCGCTGCCTTGGAAAATAGTCTGTACCAAATTTCGTGAAGTATTTGATCCATTAACGTGTATGTCAGCTAAATATTATAGTCCTCAGATATCGATAAATGAGCAACTTCTTGCGCAGAAAAGAGCTTATGCAAAATTCCAGAGAGATATCTCATATATTCACGAATGTTTGAAATCAAAGCTACTTATAGGATATCCGACATGACAAACCTAATATACCCTGTTCATAGTATGCAATATGACTCCTTCTAATTCGATATTCGTCTACATTAGTTGATTTTTTGTACTGTTAAGTAGATCGGAGCTTCTGCCTCTCTTGTTTTGGGGGACAAATGCTTATATCGGCATCATAAAACCATTTTCTAAACACTTATATTCAAACAACATCACGTTTTCTATAACCAATATATTTTAATTCGAGGCTTAGTTTTCTAAGAGAATTAAAAATGATGTATTTTCATTTCGTAATTTGGGCAGTAAAACTTGTCTAAACCATGGAAGAGGAAATTCCATGATTCACTAATAAAAATCACTTAATACCCTCTTGCATTCCTAACTCTGGTGTTGCTCCAACAAGTAAATGTGGTGATAAGAAAGCAGCGCTCAAAGATAGTGAGCAGAGAAATTGCGGATCGAAGACAGCTGAAGTTTGTAGTGCCGAGTTTGGAGATTTGCAACGTCGCTCCCAATGGTTTTTGCGAATTAACTGGTTTTCTCGAATAACACTAGCCCGACAGCTTAAATATTGTAGCAAAGCTATGTTGTTAAACGTACATACATACATACATTCATATATCAACGCTAATGCATTCACAAACAATCAGGGGCAGCAAATAAACCAGATGCAAAAGTGCAGCGGTTTTCAACTGCGTGCCGTAATAACAGCTATTGCAAAGTGTGAAAGTGTGAAATTTTGAAATCCGCAGAATTCGCATGTTTCTTTCAGTGCAATATTTGAAAATAGTGATCTTCTTCTTCTTTTTGCTTATGTTGTGTGCAGTTATGCGTGCTGTAGGTTGCAACACTAATCGTTTAAAGAGGCACAAAGTATAAGGGAATAAACTAACGTGCTAAGAGTAAAATGACTAGGCGCTGAGGATGAAATTACAAGCTAGGCTTAATCAGAAGCTATAAAACACTACATTTTAATAAACTGTATACATATGTTTAACTTAGATTAGAGTTACTCACGGAGCAACTCACCCCTCTTGTAACCACATGTGCAAATGAGTGCGCGAAACTCAGGAACTAGGTGCAAACCTAATTTCCGTAGTCCACAATAAGGAATAATTTTCATTTGCGTTTATGCTGATTAAAATGAGTTCGAAAACAAACTACTAGATGAATTAGTTATATTTGCATTGAATAAAACGGTGGCCAATGAAAGTATTTAGCAGCTAACTTATTATCAAAGTTATCGTTATCCACAATTTTGCATTCCCAATTATGTCCATCGACTACACGCACTAAATTCAAATTAGTTCAATGATATATTTTCGTCTTTATATTGAAATTATCTGTCGCACGAAAAGGCAACTGAACTGATGATATTGAGTCACAAGCCAATTCGATTCAATTAAGCTCATGTTAACAACTCTAAGTATATTCAATTTAATTATGTTGATGAAAAGAAACAATGTATGGCAATTTCAATGCCAATTTCATTTTCTCTTTCATAAACTTATACACGACACGTAAAAAATTTTGCATTGGAAATTTTGTAGTTGTACCCTGAACAGGGCATATTAAGTATGCCAAGAAGTTTGAAATAGTCAGAAGGAAAAGTCGGAGACCTTATAAATATACATATAAATGATCAGCGTGACGATCTGAGTCGATTTATCCATACCGTCTGTTTGTCTGTCCGTGCGTCCCTCCATCTATGTGCATAAACTCGAACTGGTACCTCAGTTTTTGAGATGCCAATTTAATATTTTAATTTTACACCCGTCCCTTTCTTTAAAAGAAGCTGCTTATTTGTCGGAAGCGCCGATATGACCATAGCACGATTATAGCCGAGTTAACAACCGCGCGCCAGTCGTTTCTTCTTTTCGCTACGTTGCGCCAATTGGATATTCCAAGCGAAGCCAGATCCTTCTCCACTTGGTCCTTCAAAATCAAGTTCTTGATGGAAAATTTTTTTAATGTACTATACAACTCAAATCTTCACGAAGGTGTCGGTACAATCCCAAAACAAGTTTTTAAAATAGACCGCTATAGCACATATCTGCCATACAAACTGAACAACCAAAATTAAGTTAGAGTATGGAATATTTTGTACTTGTTAAGGGTATTTTTTTGTTTTTTCTTGTTTTTACTTTTACATGTAACTTGGGTGCTAAAAATGCAAAAAGGAACATAAAATTTCATTTTAAAAACATGTGTAAGGAGTTCAAAATACATACATACTCGTATATGTACATATGTACTATATATATTTTTTTCTGTGTAAGTTCTACTTGATTTAACATAGTAAGAGCAACTCAAAATGTATAAAATTAATAAGGAATTTGCCGAGTTATTCACAACGAAATTTATAAGGAAAGAAGGTTTTTATACCTTCTCTGTAGGCTACTTTCAAAAAATTAATTCTTCAATTAAAAACTTGAACTCGGAAAACAATTTAATTGGGTTGACATCAGCTATCTTAGCGCTAAAAATTACACTTAAACAGGTGCTGCTGCCGAGGAAGCGCTTCCTTGTATCGGCACTACATCACAGCGCGTACAGATCTTCGGGTGAATGCATACATACTAATATGATGCGTATGCATGGGTGTAAGAATGTGTTTATGCAGAGGTCCACTCTACATTCGAGTTCTGCGAAACATTATACCGGTTACGTAAATACCTACTTGTGGCTTATGTATGTATGTATGTTTGTGTGTACTGTGGACCTCTCAACGTCAAATAATCAGGTATCGATCGCATATCAATTTGGGCAGTGTTGAAATGCCAAGATAAACTAATTTAAAGTATTTATCATCATAATATAATGTCATAAAATTATAAATAAAGGCTTCGGGCAAACAAAATCGTTAAAATTACTTATCGAAATTACGTTATTAATAAAATGGCGTTTACATATCGGTGTGTATGCTTAGCTTAGCTACTGCACTTATTTCTGTCAAGCGTCTTGTTTCTGCAAATTGATTTCAGAATGACTCAGCGTTAAATGTCTAGATGAAGTACAAAAAAAAACAAAAACAAAAAAAACCGTTAACGTTAAACGATTACACGGAAGCAATAACACCCTAGACGAATACAAAATATTCCCTACAGGAAGTTGATTTCGATAGATCAGTTTATATGCAGCAATATGTTATAGTAGTTCGATCTGAACAATTTCTTGGTGAACATATCTTGTCAAATGCAAAAGTTTTCCATATTCCATCTGCCGCTATTTGATATTTCCGGGACTCATTGATAACAATGATTTCTAATGACGAGTTTCTGAATGCCTAGTTAAGTTTGGTATTTTACCATTAATTTTCCCAACTTTGCCAGTAAGGAACAAACTTAGTAAAGTCAGCCGGATGCTTGAAAATCTTTATATTAAGTACATACATGGGGGCTAAGGGAGTATTGCTGTGTTTTCAACATACTGACATACCATTATAAGAGACGGATTATCCCTTCATTTCAAATTTATTAAGTAGTCTTTTCATATTTTGTCAATAGATGTCGTTGCAGTCAGTGGCGGATTAAAGTATAAGCACCACAAGCACGTGCTTGGGGCCTCTGTTCTGCAGGGGCCTCCATCCTCTGCTGGCGTTTCATTTTATACCTACTTTTTATCGATATTCATCCAAAATAAATATGTCCGAAATCACAAGACGCGAGCAGTCCGGGAGTGACCCTTCATACACCCCCGCAAGGTCCTGCCCCCTGCAACTTTATGTTTCATTTTGAGATACGTATCGTCGTTTGATGGTATGCCCGTGGGATTTTGATATTCTAACGGGGTATTCTACTCTAGAATTTCGAAAAATTCGATTTTTTTCATATGTTTAAAGTTTAGACCCTTAAGAACATATCCTTCAACGGATTTTTAAAAATTAACATTATTTTAAGAGCTACAGTTACTTTAGTGACGCAATACCTAGCCCGGTAGGTAGGTAGTTTTTTCCACACGGTACCGGCATTATCCGATTCACTTGAAATTTTTTGTGAACCTTTTTTATATAATCCTACTAGCGTCGTGTCAAAATTTTTGTTTTTAACATTTTAAAAAAATTCAGGAATTTCAAAAAAAAAACGTAAAAAATGATTTTTATTTTCAGGCAGTCGCCATTTTTCAAA
Source organism: Bactrocera zonata (assembly GCA_037783105.1). Classification (NCBI taxonomy): domain Eukaryota; kingdom Metazoa; phylum Arthropoda; class Insecta; order Diptera; family Tephritidae; genus Bactrocera; species Bactrocera zonata. The sequence continues at coordinate 125,320 of JBAWJQ010003920.1, forward strand.
AAAAAAAAAATTTTCGTCTTCCCGGACTATAACAGCATCCTTACTGATTAAGAATTTCTTTTGATTTTTTTTTTTCAGATCACCAGGAGAGTCAGGATCAATGTCACCAGGATGCGCCATTTTTTTTACACCTGTCTCTAACCCCCTCTATAATTATTTTAATTTTTAATATTTTTTTTGTAAAATTTTTTTTCTGCATTCTTAAGATATCAATAAAAACACCATAAAAAAGTGGATAGTGAAAATATTTTTGGTTGTTTTTTTTTAATAAAATTCAAAAAACTGCCCAAAATTTGATTTCTAGACTAGAATACCCCCTTAAAAAGTCATGAAGGAGATGAGATGGCAAATATAGCACTCAGTTATCTAGAGGGTTGCAAAATAGACATTGCAACGTGCAGAGGACAATCATATGACAATGCTGCTAATATGTATGTCAGGACGATACAAACATAATAAACATGCTGTATTTATACCATGCGCTGCAGATACTCTAAACTTGATTGGTCGTAGTGCTGTTGATTCTTGTACGATCGCAGTGTATTTTTTTCAATTGTGCCGTTGTTATACAATTTTTTTCGGGTTCTACTCATCGTTGGGCAGTTTTAAAAGAATTAATAGGCAGCGATAGCGTTCTGAATCTCGCTGTCGGGCACTCGTTGGGAAGCTCACGCTGTAGCTACGAGTGCAATATTACAATCCTCTCCGAAAATTTTGGATGCTTTAGATGAAATTGCTGAGGACACAAACCAAAAAGGTGAGACCAGGTTAGAATCACAAAATATTTCAAACAAAATGCAAGATTTTGAGTTTATATTCGTGCTCACTTTGTGGAATGATATTCTAAAATTTTTCATCGCAACAGTAAAGGACCCCAAGAAGAATGATTAGATCTTAAAACGTGTTCCAATTTGTATCATTCATTATCGGGTCAACTCGTTGAAATGAAGAATCAATTTGAAAAATTTGAAGGCGAGGCAAGAAAATTTTTTCCTAATGTGGAATATAAGTGAAACTCGAAGACGAATTAGGAAGAAACAAGTAAATGATGGAAATGCAGAGGAACTTGATTTGAATCCTAGAGACAAATTCCGCATTGAGACTTTCAATGGAATAATTGGCACACTTAACACTCAAATGCAAAGAAGATGTGATGTATACCACGAAGTTTCACAAAAGTTTTCATTTCTTGCGGATCTAATTAAGTCATGCTTCAGAATATGAAAAAGATATCCATTTGCTCTTAGAATCTTACCCAGAAGACTTCAATGAAAACTTCCTCGGCGAATTTAATCATTTTCACAAATATATTCGAATAAAATATGAATTTTCAGAAACAAATGTCACCCATTCCGATCTGTACGAAATGATTATTAAAGATAAAGTAGAGTGCGTTTTCCCAAATATAGAAGTGGCGTTTAGAATCTTTCACAGCTTAATGATTACTAACTGCTCTGCTGAACGATCCTTCTCACAACTAAAACGATTAAAAAACCAGCAAAGAACAAAAATCCCTCCAGACAAGCTTAATTCTTTAGCATCAATGTGTATTGAGGCAGACATACTTCGTCAGATAAATTTCGACGATGTAATTTCGGAGTTTGCTCTGATTAAGGCAAGGGAAAAGAAATGTTTTAAGTTTTAAATTATACCTACCACACTTTCTATTTTGATAAACTTTTATTTTATACTTTCTACCTTCCATTCCATTCCTTTTATTTCCATTTAAGCAATAGAGGGCCTACACCGGATCTGTGCTTAGGGCCTCAGATACTCTTAATCCGCCACTGGTTGCAGTCGTATACCGTATACCAGTGCTACCAATCACATTGCGTCAGCTGTTAAAAAATGAGCGAAAATAATGAAGAAATTTGCTATATTTTGAAATTTTCCTTAAAAAAATGGGAAGAATGCCACGCAAACTAACAATGAAATCTGTGAAGTTTACGGAGACGATGCTGAATCAGTTCGTATAGCAAAACAATGGTTCGCTCGCTTCCGTTCTGGAAATTTCGAATAACATTAATGAAAGTTTTACCCTGATGGAATAATGTCTCTAGCAAAGAAATGGCAAGAAGTGGTCGACGACAATTCTACATATTTGTTTATATGTTTATTGTTAAGAATATAAAAAAATAAGTTAAAATTTTATTAGAAATACGAAAATACTTTTCCGATATACTATATATTGACCGACATTGTCGATCAAAAGTTAACTATAGGTATCGCAGTCTAAATATTCGGTACCTAGGGACTTGAACAGTTTTAATTGGATTTCAACAAGTTTTGGTCATAAGGTGGCGCACAGCAAAGACATTATTCGTGCAAGGTTGAATCCCGTTATATTAATTGCTTCTAGATTTGCGTTCTGGAAACTGAACGAATCAAGTGGAATTTAAAATTGTGCTATATGGGAAGTAGGCGTGGTTGTTGAGCGATTTCGGACATTTTCACAATGTAACATAAAAATGTTAGAAGAATGCCACACACTAAGTTTTGTAGAAATCGGTTGGTTAGGTCCCGAGATATGGGTTTTCAGCAAAAGTGGTCGAAATATATTAAATACAAGAAAAAAAATTCTTAATTATTATTTTGGGTTAGGTCTATGTTAAAATAACGAATGATACTTGCAATGGTTTCGAATATACGTACATACAATATGTATGTATGTAACTCACATTTATCGGTTTCAAACAAAAACCTATAATTCTTCTGTAAGCTTTAAGCGATCTATTAAACTTTCTATGGCTATAACAAAAAAGATTATTGTATTGATATTAGTTTTGGGGTGTATATCATAATTATAGTTATTAATAGAGCACTTACCTAAAGGAATATTTACTCCATTGGGATGCAGAGATGGTTTGCGACCTACCACCGATATGGGCAATACCGCTCCTGAAGTGGACGATGGTGATGGTGAAGATGTATCACTAGAACCTTCTAGCGATTGTGCTGGAGTGGGTACTGTGGTCATGTGATGTTCGGGCGGTGGCACCGACCCAGGTACAGAGGTGATGGCAGAACCTATTCCACCGGCTATACCGCCGTTACCAGTACTGCTAACATTTCCGCCGCCATGTTCGGCGTGTGGCGGAGAACGGATCGCTGTCGATATATGATGATGTGCCGCAGCAGCCGCTGCTGCAGCTGCAGCACTCGCATGATGATTTTGATTCAAGTGATGATGATGGTGCAAGTGATGATGATTAAGTAATGCCGTTGGCCCGTGTACCACTGGCGGTACCTCGTGAATCTGCAGAACCCTTTGCTCGTCCTGCGCTTGTGCCCGTCTCAATGCAGTCTGCAGTGCCATGACGCGCTGACGATCGGCGGTTAAGCGGCATTTTTCACAAGTGCAAAATCGGAACTTGCAATACCGTTTGTGTCCTTTTAGTGTGATTTTGAGCCCATGATTACGGCACCGTGCACAATTGGGTGGAGTGCGAGGGGAGATCGAACTGCCGCTGCTGCTGGAGGCCCCACCGCAAACGTCTGCCTTTGAGTCATGCATGTCCGAATCGGACATTGTGTCGCTGTTCCAATTATCCTCAGAAACCATTAAAGAACAGCTACGAAGCCTATTCGCTGTGCGTGCGTGATGACCGTGCAGTTGCGAACAAGGCGGGCGAATGTAGAGTGAAATGTTGATGCTCACTTTAATTGGATATACCAGTACGTATGACAACGCACCTTTACTGCTTTTTAGTTTTAGTGTTTTGATATTGACACACAACTGTTGATTTGAAGTATATTTTTGAAGAAACTTCCAACTGCTGGCCTAAGTTTTGATTATTGTTATTATGTCTGTATATATGTCATTTACACACATATAATTAACAGTTTAAAAAACAATTAGAGATAAATAACAAAAATTCATGACCCGGACCCGATGAATTCGGCAAACTCTACTCATATATTACAAATTGTAGACACACATATGTATGTATGTATTCAAAATCCTTTGGACAGTTTATTAATGACTTCCTGCCAAGAAGCTGTACGGCTAATCTTCACCAAAATATTCAGTAATTAAGGCTATAACAAAAGCATCACGGTTGTCTCGGGAGAATGCAGCTTTAATTATACTATCCAATCATTGATATTTGGTTTCGTTTAGCAATTACCAACCGTTACTTAAACTTTCAATGGGATAAACCATTTTCTTTCACTTCTCGAAGCCTCTACGAAGTTAAGTTTGCACGTTTGTATTATAGTTATTATTTTAAACGCATTTCAACGCACTGTCACTTTCACAATAACGAGTTTTTAAAGAACAAAACAGTTACTTCATGGTTTAAATGTTTTATATGTCCTATAAGTACTCTTTTGATACCTTTATAACGCTGGTAGATCTTATCACTTGGATGCTTTAGTGTTAGAATTCACCTGAAAGTTTATTTCACATATAAAATTGTCTAACAGAGACTGATCCCTTATTTCAATTTTATTGTCAGTATTTTATTTATTTTACGACTTTAGTTTAACCCATCCCATTCACTCATTTTCCGAAGTGGTTGTCTGGAAAAAACAATAAAATATCTTTGTCAATGAATACGTTATGCAAATGAAAATATTAGAACTTTTAAAATACATGTTTTAAATTTCTATGACTATTTCAGTACCTATTCCACGCTTTTAATGGAATGGTAAGGAATGGCAAATTTCGGGTGCCATCGAACATTTCTTTCAACATGCTAGCCGGCTAAATATCTTCAGGTGTTCGCAAAATTTGGAAACGGAAACGGATCCAACTTCATTGTTCGACAAAATTGGGAATGGATTACCTACAAAGCAAAATACCACATACTATTATCATCCCAGATTTTAATTAAATGCTCTCATTCGTTTCATCAAGGTACCTCACATACCATTGGCAATTTCTGTGGGGACAGACAGAGAGTCAAATGAAATTCAACTCGTCCGGGCATCCTGATCATTTATATAAATACAAACCTATCTGTAGCTTACTTAATACCAGAAAAGTATGTTCTCTAAGTTTCTTGGTTTATCTAAGAGACTAACCTCTATTTCGGTCGAAAGTCCGCCATAGGCACTCAGGCCACATATTCAGATGCTTGATCTGGGGTTTTGATAAATTATGGTCATATTTTAACCATTTTCATTTCAGCTGTAAAATTTCGTGCTCTTCGAAATTTTTGGAATACGTTTGTAAATCTTTATTGTCAAATTATTTGGATTACGTGATTTGTTAAGACAAGTATCATTGATACATTAATACTATTGAAGCAATTGAAATTTATTTTAATTGTGTGTGAGTCTGCACATTTTGTCTCTTACTGTCTATGCAACGGCAGGATCTTAGATTCCATTCTTGATAGTAAGGGTTTGTCTTGCATAAAATGAAGACCAGCAGAAATTGACATTTAGACAGGCGCGCAATAATTTCAAGGAAATCGGCCGGGAACTTGAAACCCCTACGGAAGAATTTAGGCATTATGAAATGTTGTTTAAATCATTTAAATGCCTAAATGATCAAGAAGAGAATCCGAAGACTTCCAAACCTAAACGCCCGTCTGATGAAAAGATCACTGCATCTTCTTTGAAAAGAAAGCCTCCTAACATTGACCTCATTAATCTTTCTTTCCCTTGTCCTCAAGCAGAGAAAATTTCGCCATCACATGTTACAGAGAAAGTTGTAACTGTGAATGGTCAGCAAAAAACTTCTCAGAATCCGCCTCTAAATAACTCTATGTAAGTATGTTACTAAAATTTCAAAATTTGCTGCGAATGCTATAGTTGATGATATTAAGAGTTATAGCTCGTCAAAATATAAATCGGACGATGCTGGCATCCGAAAATTTTACTTTAAATTTGACAGGAATATTCAGTCTTTTAAGATCGACATGTCCGCTCACATCTCGTTCTGGTGTCTTTCTGCGTGAGTTCGAGAATAACGTGATAAACCGCTTGTGGTTGTTGCTAAAATACCAAGATAACCCGCTGATACAAAAAACAGTTTAATAGTAATTCGCTGAGTTTTTAATACAAAACTAACTGAATTTTATTTAATTATTAATTTTAATTTTAAAATCATCGCTTTCACAGAAACTTGGCTAAAGCCCCACTTTTTTCTTAATAAGATATTCAATAGCGAATTTGGAATCTCTAGATATGACCCGCTGAGCAGAATAGGAGATGGTGTCCTGTTTGCTGTACATTCTTCAATTCAATCTAAAGAAGTCGATGTTCCGCATGCAAACTTCACTGAATTTAAGTGCATTCGAATTTGCGTTAATGGTGACCATATCTTATTAACAACCTCAATCGGACTTATCTGTATACGTATATATGCTGCATGCTTCTTTAATAAATAATGTTTTCTCTACGGCTAATAATACTGATCCTATGATTTTTTGGGAGACTTCAATTTACCTCGTGTAACATGGAAATCTACTGATGATTACATCATTCCTGTTAGTTCTCGTTTATGTTTTAACCGAATTAATTTAATTTCAAACAAGTTTGGTAAGTTTTTAGATCTTGTTTACGTTGATACGCTGCCAACTTACTTCACAAAAATACCTTTGTCCTCGGTTTAACTTCGCGAAAGCTAATTTTAAGAAAATTAATTGCGAACTTTCTAAAGTATCTTGGCCAGATTACAATGGCAATATTGCATTTAGTGTCTCTCACTTAAATGAAACTATTTTAAGCTTATTCGAATGATATGTTCCGAAATGTTTTGTTACTCAAAGAATAAGTTCTAATTTGCGGTTTTCGAGAGAGTTATGTAAATTAAAAAATAAAAAATCTCGCACTTTCAAACTTAAAAAAAAAAATGGTTAAGTTGTTGACTATTCCAAATATTCTAAATTGCGTCGACAATTTGCTGAACTTAACAAAATATGATATAATAATTACATAAACAAAGTAAAAAATAATATTATACGCAATTCAAAATCATTCTATGATTTCGTCAACTCCAAACGCAATATTTCTCATTTTCTGTGCGCGACGAAATATAAGTCTACAATGTCCAGTGACAATCACACAATTTCTAATATGTTTGCTGGATTCTTTAAGTCCAATTACTCCTTAAACTCTCCTAAAAATGTTCCGTATCAGCACAAGTTATGTCCGATTTCTGTAATTAATGCGCTTACCATTTCCGAAGTAGACGTCTTATATCAAATATCATTCCCTCGTGCTTCCTTAAAAAATGTGCCAAATATATATGTATATCAAACCTTAACAAAACTATTTAATGCACCTCTTAGGCAAGGCTTATTTCCACCAATTTGGAAAACGTCATTTATAATTCCTTTACATAAGAGTGGATTTAGGTCATCCATTGAAAACTATAGGGGAATAGCAAAATTGTCAGCAATACCTAAACTTTTTGAAGCAAATATAATATAACAGACGAAATAACTTTTTGTATTTCTCCACTAATTTCTTGTTCTAAGCAAGGTTTTCGTAAAGGGAAATCTAACTAACTAATTTGGTAGAATTTGTTATACATTACATGTATAAACGGGCTTTAGGGAGAATAAGCATACTGATGTTATATACACAGACTTTAGTAAAGCTTTCGATAAAGTAAGCCACTCAATTCTTTTGCATAAACTGGATCTTCTTGGTTTTCAACCGATACTTCTAAAAAAGGTTACTTCTTATCTTTGTAGTAATAAAACTCAACAAGTTATATTTAACGAAAGTTATTCTGATTTAATTAATGTCCCTTCAGGCGTTCCTCAAGGTAACCATCTTGGTCTAATTCTGTTCTTGTTTTTGTTAAAGATATATGTATGTACATATCATCTGCTATTAAGTATTCAGGAGTTTTATTATATGGCGACGATGTAAAACCTTTTAAATCATACCGTAATCATAGTAATGTATACTGTAAATAGTGAAAGATGTCAGTTGCAAACAGACTTGTGTTTAAAATGGTATGCCATTGAGCCTTAAAAAATATAAAACGATGTGCTTTTCCCGTAGATCTGTAGACTCTACTTTATACGTAATACGCAACTTTAGCTTGGAGCAAGTATGCAGTTTTGTTGATCTGGGAGTAACTATGGAGCCCAAACTCAATTTTAATCTTCATGCATCTTCCATGGTTTTTAAAGCTAAAGACGATCTTAGTAGATCTAAAGAATTTAGGGATCCGCATACAACAAAAATTCTTTTTACATCTTTGGTGAGGCCTATACAAGAGTATGCATGTGTGCTTTTCATATACTAATCGTTTAAAACTTTTAAATCCACCTACACTCGCTAGTCGTAGGGAAATGCTTGGTATAATATTTCTTGTAAAACTTATGAATGGGTGAGTCTGTAGTCCATCTCTGTTGTCTGATATTAATTTGAACGTTCCCGTTCGGTCTAACACGCAGTTTATACATTTGCTTTTAAATTTTTCTGGAACAAATTTTGAGTTAAACGAACCATTCCTCCGAATATGTCACGATTTCAATTGTCATTCCAACACATTTGATCTAAAAGATTCACTCTTTACCATTTAAAAAATTATTTTATTTTATTTATTTACTCTTAACAAGTAAGATTTAAAAATATTAAACTTACTTAATTCTAATTCTTAATTTTGGCTGATGAAATTTTTGTTTCTGTAGCTGAGCAGCTTAAGATTGCAACGCTTAAAACTCTCTTTTGATTCGGCTAATTCCGCTCGTTTGCAAATTGCGCCCCTCGACTAGGTTGGTCGGGAGGAGGGTAATCGTTGGGTATTATTATAAAATAGGAATTGCCAAATTCTACGCTATAATACATGCCAATATAATATTGTCCACTGAACTAGGCTGAAATTGGTCGAGATCTTCCTGTGATATAAGATTTCACCTGGAGGCGGGCATTGCTTCACCCATTGTCCAATTTTTATTTCTGCTCCTATGAAGCCTTTTCTAACCATCTAATTTGTGAAATTTTATGCTTCTGCGTAGTTTTCAATATAACTCTTATATTCACACACTCACACCGTCAAACGACACCCTTTTTGATAATTTATCCTGAGCAAATTCGGATTAATCAACAATAATAGTTTTGCGATATGTACAATAAACATAGTAGGGGTGGGCCGTGCCCACTTTTTAAAAATTTTCAGCCCACAAGTACCTCAATCCTCTTTATCAAATTACACTTTTATCGCGTAATTTAAAACTTAGTTATATCATTTTATATGTATCTTACATCGCTTGCACGGACAGATAGTCATTCGGTACTCAACTCGTCAGAATCTCCTTATCACCTAAATTGTATTAGGGATATGAGGTTTAGATGAAGGTATGGATCAATTGCATTCTAATTCAGTGCCATACCACATAATTTTTAAGAAAACTTGTCCATTTATTTTCATTAAAATATCTCATATTCCAACCAACTTGAAGAATGAAGAATCAATGTAATTTAAAGTTTGGTATATTGGAGGACATGACTTTATTGTATAATATGCATGTAATATGCGCAGTGTAGTTGAACTCGATCGAGCAGGTTCGGAATATGCAATTTTATGACTATAAAGGCAATACCCGTTGTCAATTCATTGTATCCGACATATCTCGAGCATAAAATCTTATATTAGAATTTATTACGTCAAATTCATTAGTTTTAATAGTACCGTATATAGGAGTAAGTTGTCGATCAAAATACTTCAATTACAATTACGCAGTTCTTATAGGATGTGTCTGAACGAGTTTGGTTTTATTATTTTGATTAATTATGATACAAACAACTGTTAAGTTAACAAATGTTATACTTGTAGCAATATATGCAAAGTATAAATATCTCCAGTTCAAATTTGGTCCACAATCTTTTTATCGTTGAAGTTTGTTCAGTCAACTCAGTCATGCGAGATCAGAAGATTCTGTTAGTCTACATTTAAAATAAATAAACAGTTGATGAAAGTCGTTATTTTAGAAATCTTTCCTATCGAACGACTCACACTTTGATTAATGTTTTAAATTTGAAAGCGTCATTGATAAACAAGATTTGAATCTTTGCAAAACGACGTCGATGGGCGATCTTGACAGGTACCTGACCCTACATTCATCAAACACATCATTACTGGTGACGAGAAGTGTGTGTTTAAAAATTATTTCGAAATTTTCCAAGAAAATAAAAATGAGCCAAAACCGAAAGAAGCACGTCAGAGTTAGCCAAATTTTAAGGTAATGCTCATTGTTTTTTTATTATCGGGATGTGGTTTACCAGGAATTCAGTTTTAAACCGTCAATATGGAATACTTCTTGGTCGTTTCAGACGTCTATATTACGTAAAGCAGTTAATGATAAACGATCGGATTTGTGGGCAGTGAATTCATGGATTTTTCACCACGATATAGCACCTTCCCATTCTAAGATAACTGTTACTGACTTTTTGACCAAACACTAAGTCATCGCTGATTCAACGCATTCGCAAAATTTAACCCTTAAAGTAGGCTTGGCTGTGTGGACTGAAAAGAAGAATAAATTCAGGGCATAATAAAGATTTGTGTTAAAATAGCCCGGATCAAATATATATATATATATATATATACATATATATATTTATATATACTATAGGTCTGGATGTTGAGACGAATTGAATTCCGGACGCAAACGATAGTTTGAGAAATACTTGTGATATCACTATGAAACTGGTGAGGAGGAGTTCTTTGACACTTCCTCATACAGAGTGAAATCGTAGCATAACCACGCACACATGCCATATACCGGTTATGTTGAAAAAACTTGGGCGTAACACCGTTCATTTTAGGGTAAAATCCTTTATCCCGGTAACTACTCCAAAAATTGAAGCAAAAATTGGTGTGTGCTTTATCATTATATCCGTCTGTTACTGTTGGCGAAATACATCCCGTTTATCGCAATTTTCAATTAAATCGGAAGCTTTCACTTCACCGATGAATATCAAATCTTAAATACATTGTTGATTTAATATAGATATTTTCGAAGATATAACAGATTTAAAAATTGCGTGACGTAGCGTTTGCGGCGGTATCGTCCGGCTGGGGCGGCGGGAGCGTGCTTATAAATGCCGCGTCGGAGGCCATGGTTCTCCCTATAGCACTTTGAATTAAGCAACAATCGGACGAGTTTATTATGCGCATTATTTCAAATTGATCCTTTCTCAAAAATATTATAATAAAAAGGCTAATTATTTGGAATAGAAGAATAGAACTGCAACCAAAAACACAATGCAATAGACTACAACTGGCTCAGTAATCAGTTGATGAATATTGTACCACGTACATCCCAAAAGACGAATGTCATAACCTTGCCAGCTGACTTTTTCATCTTCCACGCTGGAAGACCGGTTCATCATGTGTGGCATTATATAATGTCTGTCGATTGGAATCCAGTGTGAAATGATGGAGCCGTATTTCTATTGTCACACACCGACGTAAAAATTCGGTTTTATTACGATCAAAGAGCACTCAAACACTCCTCAGAATCAGCAATTCTTTGTTTTTGTTAAATTATGAACTTGCTAGACACTCATTTTGCACAAAGCTTTCGCCCCTTTAGGGCAACCATTACTTTCATTGTCCTCGGTGCTCATTTCGCCTCTTTGCAACTTGGAAACAATGATGCTATTTTAGCAGATTTTAGGCCAAATATGTCAGCCAATTCAATAAATACAGTCAGTCCAAGCCTTTGACCAAATTCATGTGATATAATAATATTCGACTTTTCATTCATATTGATTAATATAAATATGTGATAGTTTATCGAAATTTGATTTGGCGTTGAAAATTAATGAAATATAACTAATAAAATGTTTTCTGTTTCTTTTACTTCTCATATAAGACTATTTAAAATCGATATTCCACTCACCGAATATGAGGATCAGTGAAATGTTCGGTATGTCTTAATAAGGTATTATTATCTGGGGATTATATTATTACCAAATAATTTAACATTATTTGTTTTCGTTTCGGCTACTGGATGCGACTTTATGTCTACTGGCAAGTTGACTTACTGTCTGACATAAGAAAACTTTTTCATCACTCGACAAATATCTAAGAAATTCATTACCATGGAAAATGGATTGGACTTAAATTCGGACCACTCGCCAGTATATCTAATCTTAAATGGCCATCTACAAGAAATCGACATACCACTTATCTCTCTAATAGACATACGGACTGGGAGTATTTCAAAGTTATGCTAAAGATATATTAGAAGATGAAGTTCATGCATTTACGAAATCTTTTCAAGAATCGGCTTGGAAAGTACTCCTGTTCCTAAACAAAGAAACTTTTACACTAAATATCCTTCTGATATTTTACAACTCGTAAAGAAAAAGAGAAAACTACGTAAAAAATGGCAAATCACGCGATTTCCTCAGTATAAAACAGAACTAAACAATTTAACTAAGATTCTCAGCACCAAAAGAAGTTATTTACGAATCAAAATATTTCTAATTATATTGAAAAATTAACGCCAAACAAACATACGGATTATTCCCTTTGGAAAGCTGTAAAAAACGCTAGGAAACCAATATTTTCGAATGCACATTTAGTTCTTTTGCGGACAATTGTAATCTACCACAACTGGAAAAATCGCAATACGTGGGTGAAATCCAACCAACAACAAATAAAGAAGTAGAAAATATTAGTAAAAGTAGATTTAAACCAAAAAAGCTTCCGGTTTCCACTTGGTGATTGCTGATGTACTAAAAAATCTAACGCGAAAAGCAATAGCAAAGCTTCCGACGATAATAAACGCTTGCTTAACTTAAATCTCAGATACGTTTCGCTGTCAGGGAAAGTATCTGAAATCATTATGGTACAAAAACCTGGCAAAAGCGCACATGCAGCCTCGTCATATCATCGAATTTCACTGTTGCCTATTTTGTCCAAACTATTTGAAGCTGTAATCATAAGAAGACTTCAGAACATAATTGAAGAAAAGGAACTTATACCCACTCATCGATTTGGATTTAGATCTCAACATTCCACAATCGATCAAGTTCATCGAATAAGGAGCATAATTGAAGATGCGATGGAAAAATAGCACAATCGCAAAGCTGTTTTCCTTGACGTATCGCAGGCGTTCGATAGAATATGGCACCATGGCTTACTTCTTGAATTAAGACTTCACTTTCCACAGTATCTAACCGATCTGGTTAACTCTTACTTGAACAACCGCTACTTCAGAATCAAGCAGGGGCAATCATATACTACGTTACAGTCCACTCTTATACATTTTATTTACCAGCGACATGCCTACGTCGCCAAACTGCGCAATCGCCACATTTGCAGATGATACCTGCATCATTACGACCGGCAAAAATAAAGTTGAGGCGTCGCACAGAATGTAGTCTTCACTAAATCAAATTGTAGAATGGACACGGAAATGGTACATGACTTTAAACGAGTTGAAGTCTATCCATATAAACTTCACTAACAAAAGTGCTACGTACATCCCCTTACATATTGGAAATGAAGTAATCCCGTATTCCATTTCGGTGAAATATCTTGGTATGACGTTGGATGCAAAGTTGAATTGGAAGAGGCATATACAAAAAAAAGTTTCAGAACTAAAACTAAAATACCACAAAATAAACTGGTTGATCGGCAAGAAATCACCCTTAACAACATCAAATAAACTCCTAGTCTACAATCAAATTTTTATACCTATTTGGACATATGGAATTCAACTATGGGGATGCGCCCCCGTTATACATCGAAGCAGTTGAAAGATTCCAAAACAAAGTTCTACGAAAAATGGTAAATGCCCCGTGGTGCATACGCAATTCGAATCTGCTTCGTTGTCTTCATTTAAAAATGGTTCTAGAAGTCATTCGCGAAACAGCATCGAAACATGCAAAAAGGTTACAAAATCATGTAAACAGTGAAGCCCGACAACTAGGAGAGACTAGAAATAACAGGCGTGGACTGAAAAGAACAACGTTTCATGATCTATTACGAATCTTAGAAAATAACAAATATCATTGTATTTAGTTACATTTAGTTTAAGAAAGAAAAGCTTGTTATTACAGCTTTCATTGTTTTACTTCATACATTGAGAAAAATATTGCTTATTAGTTTAAATTTATCACTTGTTGCAATTTCAATGAAATGTAAAACCATCATTTATTACGTTTCAATAAAACAAAAAACAAAACTAAAAAGTAAGATGATTATATCCTTAAGAGACCGAGCCATACTGAGATAAAGACTGATTTTGGCCGTAGCATAGGTACAAAGCTACTGTTGCATAAGAGATATACATACGTATGTACATATGTATATATCCACTTTTAAAATGTGGTAAAAGGTCGTATCGTCGAATCATGAAACGGTTAAAATGAAAGTTCGCACCTGGTTAACATAGCTTTAGCAGTTCGTAAGATATACGTATGACATGCGTACAATTATCGAACACGTTAGTGAAAACGGCTACATTGCATCGTGCATACAGTTTGTTATATAGACTAAGATCTGCAATAAGTTCTGTAACAAGTTCAGACAGTAATATAAATGATACTATAACATAATTATTCTTTTAATTTTATTTAAGAATGAATATTTAAGATTCGGTCAAAGATCAGTAGCAGCACGTATAATTTATATTGATATTGGGTTTTGTGTGCTGGAACAACTACATAAATGTGTATAAAACTTTATACTAGCGAGTTTTTGCACTTGTTTTGGGACCCGCAACATACAAACCACTCACAATGAAAAAGAAGCAACAACAGCTTCGGATGAAAGACCACACTTTCGATGACGACCACAACAAACGTAATAAGGACTATGATTTAAGGACATGAACCTGGAATGTCCGGTTCCTAAATTAGTAAGGTGCCGATGCCCAGCTAGTTAATGTCTTCGGTAGGAGTGTGGATGAGAGCCTGGCCAAAACTCACATCAGAACAAAATTGTTCAACGGAAAAGAAGATATGACCAAAGATGCCATTTATGATTATTATATAAATTATGCTTGGCAATGTTAGCACCATGGTGAGCAAAGATGACATATTCCAGGCTGTCTCCGGATCGAAAAGTTCGAAACCAGAACCATGTTGTGATGGATGGATGACATGTATTTTCATAATAGTCGAAAGAACAGCTGTGTCCGTACCATCAACCACAACACGAGCGAGGTGGGATAGATACCAAGAGTTAAAGAGGATAGCGAGACGCATATGTAGACAAAAAAAGAAAGAAGACGGTAAAAAACTGATGAGGTGCATGCATCAGCTTCTTTGCAATCTGCGCGATTTACTGTGGGATACCTCCCTAATATCGCATATAAAGTCTAATCGAGCATAGTGTGCGAAAAATTAAAGTCCACCTTCATCAAACTGATTAGACCCCACCAGTGTGGCTTTAGACCTGGAAAATCTACTATCGAAAAAATTTTCACCATGCGCCGAATCTTAGAAAATACCCATGAAAGGAATATCGGCACACACCACCTCTTTGACGATTTTAAAGTCGCCTTCGTCATCACCAAAAGGAACGGCTCTTATGCCACTATGTCTAAACTTAGTATCCCCACAAAACTAATAAGGCTTACGGTTACGACCTGATTACTGCCGAGGTCCTAAAACAGCTTCCTCCAATAAGTATAGTAAAAATTACCAAAATTATTAACGCGGCTTTTTATCTTAAATACGTGCCAACTTATTGGAAAATTGCTGAAGTTATCATGATTCCAAAGCCAGGAAAACTGGGACATGATGTATCTTCTTACAGGCCCATATCACTTCTACCGATAATGTCGAAGCTTTTTGAGAAAATTCTCATAAAATGTCTCAATGAAATCATAGAACGAAAAAGCATAATTCCGGCGCATCAGTTTGGGTTTCAAGCCAACCATTCTGCGATTGATCAAATCCACAGGATTACACACATTATTGAAAAAGGCTTTGAGGAAAAGCAAAAGCGTTCGATAGAGTTTGTCACAAAGGACTGCTTTCGAAACTGAAACTGATTTTACCGAACCAGCGTATTTAGCGATCTGATAAATTTGCGTTAAACAAGAACAAATATTCTATTCTTAGGGAAATAAAAGCAGGAGTTCCACAAGATAGTGTGTTGGGCCCTCTTCTTTATATTCTATTCACGCACGACCTGCCAGTAGACAGCAATTACTATTCTCCAAAAAGCGGTGAATAAAGTCCTACAATGGCAAAGGAATGACAGGTAAAACTGAATGAAGCTAAGTTTGAACACATTGTTTTCACATACAACAAGATGCAGCACTTACCAATTTTCAAAGACGGTGCACGAATATCATACTTTTATTCCGCTAAATGCTTAGGAATGACGCTTGACTCTTAGCTACGGTGGAAAGTTCACGTAAAAAACAAACGTAAAGAGCTGGACATCCGACTCAAAAATTATAATTGGTTAATCGGTAACAAATCAGTATTATCCATCGAAAATAAGTTACTTATCTATAACAAATATTCCGACCGATATGAAGCTATAGTGCATAACTCTGGGGATGTAGTAACGAAAACAATAAGAAAGTCATCCAACAATTTCAAAACAAAGACCTAAGACTAATTGTCAAAGCGCCTTGGTATTGTAGATGTGCTGATATAGAGCGTGATCTAGGCGTGAACTCGGTTAACGCAGAAATATTAGGGGTATCCTCTTGCTCTTGCAAATCTCGGTGCACGGTGCAAGCATTGCAGATTTACAACGGCACAACAACAAACACACGCAGAAAAATATTTGCAAGGGCTGTGAAATATGTCAGACCAAAACCCATGTTTATTTTCGTGCAATGTCACGCAAAAACAAAATTGCAACCCTGTTGTAGTTGCCATTTTACATAAAGTCATATTTTGAGGTTAAATTGTTCAGGAAGGTAAATTTTAATTAGATTTTATAATTTCTATTTAAATTATAAAGTTTTGTTACGGTTTTTTTTGTTAAAAATGTATGCAGAAGGTGCGCCAATTCACAATAGCTATGCACAATAGTCATTTACAATAAATTGACTGAATCAGTCGCTCATATATCACTAGATTCTGCAATGGGTGCTCATGTGCCCTTGTATATTTCTGTGTAGTATTTTTGCAATCTGCAATCTTGCAAGAGCTAGAGAATACCCCTATTAAAAATTGCAATAGCACATAGTGCAAGATTGGTACAGCATTGTAACTAAGAAGTAGCCATGTTAACTTCTAGAGATGGACCACCAAGGCGACTCAAGCCCAGCGATCTTTCAAATTAGCCAATACTCTCATAGTAGTTTTGTAATTTTGTAATTATACGTTTAAGTCATTTTAAGGTTGCTTGTGAGTTCTTTCTTATTTGAACTAGTTGTAATGTATAAATAAAATAAAAAAAAACTTAGGGCGGAGCAGGCAATTGATAGGTAAAGTTCTCGAAAGCAAAGATTCAAGTCTCTAAGTTACTCATCATTCCCGTCCTGCTATATACAAGCACGGACGATGACAACATCTGATCTTCTAGAATAAGTATTGACATAATTTTTCGTTTTTTTTTTAATGGATTTTTGTGAATGGTTCGAACAACTCGGGGACGGCACTACTCTTTCTCATCAGCTAAATAAATACGTTTGGGGAAAAATTCTCAAAATATGGTTATTCAGTTCTTGGGAGCTCATAGATTTCACCAGCGATTTTTTCACACATATGTATGTAAGTACGCAAAGCAATCACCTTAATACGATTTTCATTAGCAAATGATTATTATTTATGAGTAGACACTGCATATAAATTATAATATAATATAAGGGCTTTTATTGCTGTATATTTGTCGCTGTTATATGCATTGTAAACTTTGTAACAGTATTTATGGAAAAACTAAGTATAAATCTATGTCTACTAACATATTTCGCTTACAAAAACAGGCTCGTACTTTCTTTTATTTCCCACCATTAATATCTTATACCCCTATTACGACTTTAAACTCAACTCAGTTGAATTGAATCAACAGCAATTCAACTTAAGGGTCAATGCAACTTTGTTTGGTATTACGATCTTCAACTATTTTCACTCGAAGTTTCATTGGAGCTGTCAAATCTACAAAATTAAAATTTGTCAGACAACACCGGTCAACACGATTTTTGGGTCTGACATCTACATATTAAATTTTAGTTTCTCCAATGACAAAAATAAGGAAACAATTTTTTTTTCGGTTAAAGTTTGCTTTCGTAGAAATTAGAGCAATTTTTCGATATATTATTTTTATTTTATTAGAGCTTACATAATAACAAATTATTATACAAACTAAAGTACGCAGCGCTAGCTTCAAAGGCTTTCGGCTGACTGGTGGGAAAAATTAGAAGCTTGTTTTAAATACAACGAAGGAGATCTGAATCCTTCAGATAATTGTAAATTTTAGATATGTTACTAATAGTTGGGTCCATTAAAAACTGAACAGGATCAACGTTGTTAAAGTTTTTGAGTCTGAGGCTGTCCAGAGCTGGGCAAAAAACGAGTAGGTGTAGAACACTAACTTCGATATATTAAATGTATATTAAATATATTATATATCGATGTAGATCAGTCCAAAGCAAACTTTAAGAACTAAAGATTAATATTTAAGTGTTTTCAATGTCTAGAATCAGAATTCAAGCATGAGAACAGAAATCCCCAAAAGAAATTTTTTTTTTGTTGACCGGTGTAATTAAATAGTTATATCTCACGAAAAGTTTAATAATTATTAAAATGGATATTTGATTTATATTTCGATGACAACAGTGCTTGAGCCAAATCTGTTGCGCTGCGCTTATTTATATATTTTTTTCACTGCCGGCGGTTCCTAAATTTTATTTTTAATGTATCCAAATTGTAGGTTGCTAGACAAAGCTTCGGGATTTTTCTCCAGAGGCTCAAAAAACTCTCCACCTTTCTATGTATTATTCATTTAACTGATTAAAGAGCTTAAATTTATAAATAAAATATCTTTACAAAGTTTCTCTTTTCTATTATTATTTTTCCTAAATAAACGCAGTAATAATGCTGGGTAACATTTGTAGTTTTTTGATACTCCAGTCAACCCCACAGACACAAAGTCGAAAACCATAATAGCACAACCGATTTTCAGTTTGGAATTGCTAAAGAATCAAACAGCAAATTTCATATATTAGATTTCCAACCTGAAAGCAACGAGGAAGCTTTGAAGTGCAGGATCAGCAATTTGTAGGAGAATTTCCAAAGACCAAAATAAGAGGTTAATCACATTATATTTCAGAAACACTCACGGAAAATTTAACTGAGACCACTTAGTATCGATAATAGGTATTTATTTTAAATATGATATACTTAAATGTATGAAATAAATTAAGTATTGTAAGCAACTAAATTATATGGGGGACATTTTAATCATAATATAAATAGATAACAATCAATTCGTTGTTACAAATGTTTGCAAATGTGTCATCGATTTCGCTCCGCCCACAAACTTCAAATACTATTTGTGGAGATATTTTGCTCTCTGCACAATTTCTTCAAATCTATTACAATTTAAAAAAAAAGAACACTCATTGGAAATGAACTTAAACTTACAATATCTTGTTGATAAATCGCAGATTCTCCTTAATCTTTAATTTTTTGAGCAATCCTTTTATTGCACATGGTTAGCAATTAATATTTAATTGCCTTAATACGATAATGTCATTGTGCGAAAGTTGATTAATCGCCGATATTGTATTTCTTTTGTGTGTTTGTTCACTATTTTTATAATTTTCAGTTTTTAGGAGAAGTTGACAGCAACCCTTTCAATACACGAGTTCCGTAAACTTTTTTTGCGAACCTTGGTAGTTTAAAGCGATCAATGAGCTTCTGTATAAATGTGTATGTGTTTGTAATCGACTTTTAAACAATAACTGATCGTGGAGCCGATTGCACTTCCATCGAAACTGAAAATATTTTGAATTAATTCCCCGACGGCGAAACCCAAAGTAACAATGCACCCAAACACCCTTTGATTATCAGGCAATGTCAGCGAAGAACGTTACTGTTAGTTTGCGATCACACGGAACACCAAATTTGAACGACAGCGCTGTAAAATCACAATCCCGAATGTTTGGCACACTTATACATATGTCTAATGACCGATACAATACGCTTAGGAGTAGCTTAAAGCGCAGAAGTAACAAAGGCGGCACTTTTGTATTTATTCTTTCAAAATACAACACGAACTCCGTTAGACAACGCGCAGAACAAGCGGCGACATGAGCATCGACGGCGGCAGCGACATCAACATCAATTACGAATTCGATTTTGACTATGAATTCAACTTGAACTTGCTGAGCAAAGAATTGGAACAACGTGTGAGGCAAATGCGGATGCGAATGGTGACCGGCCGCAGCGGAACAGCACAGAACTGCGAATGTGGTATGCAGTGTCCAAGTTGTCGACTCAAGGCGCTGCGATGCTAGCCACTGTGAATTGAGTTGTTCCCGAGTGCTCTAGCCATAGTGGTAACGATGTGCGAATGCACAGACCGTGATAAAGGGTGTAGTGGTTGTGGTGGTGCTGCCGTTGCTGCCGTTGCTAAAGAGTTGCTTGGAGCTTGTTGTGTGGCCGATGACCGTAGTGCAGTCGGCTCGTTTTGGCGAATTGTTTGCTGTCAATGACAATGTCGCTGCACAGACCTCAGACACGACAGACAAACTGGCGGAGGGTGTACAACTATACAGCAACACGACAGAACCCAATTAAATGCAAACTCTCAAGAGCTAAGGCTGCAACTGCTTCTGTAAATGTTGCCATTTCTGTTACTTTTGCTGTTGCTGTTAATCTAAATGCATTTCTCCACATGTATCGGTTCTCAGTCGGTTTGTTGTTGTTGTTCTGCTAACATAGTTGTTTCCTTAGCGGTGAGACGAGTGCATACCGGCGCATTGCACCAAAAAGTTGTTGCGCAGCCACCACCGCAAGCACTTGTTCAGTGCATACATATGTATAAATGAACACCTCCGGAAATGCAGCAACAACTTTCGACTATATAAGCGCTCCTACACGTCCCCGAGACGTCGCAACCAACCGCTCGCAGCTTATTCGGAAAGTGCTATAGCCAATGTGTATGAACACATCTATGCTTGTCGCTGTGTATTGGTCTCTTTCTGTGTTTGTTCATTTATTGTCGTTAGAATATTGTCGTTGCAATACAACGAATGCATGCGGCACCAGAGCAATGTTAAACTGTATACAGTGCTGTTAGTCCGCAACTAGCTTTCCTGTTACGGCACTGTTGTGCAGTCCGTGCTGTCGTTGCACACGAACTAAGAGGTTCGAAGTGGTTTGACCGATCCAACACTATTCGACAAACACTTTATTTTGTTTTGTTTATTACTATCTCGAAAGCGTCGCTCTCACGACAGTTTTAGTTCATTTTTTTGCAATTATGTCTCTCTGAATTTACACACTTATAAAAAGCGTTCGACCGGCGGCAGCACTTCGCATCTGTTTTGTGCTCAGGTATTCAAAGCTAATAATCAAGCACAGAAATTTATCCACTCTTCTAATAGACGACCTTATACATGGCCCACAGCAGTTGCACTTTAATGTACAAATTAAAGAAAGCATTTGATTTCATCAAGATCTAAAAATTCTGTTACAATTTTTAATTTTCATTAGTAAATACATTTGACCAAAAAAATGTATAACGAAAAATATGTCTTGCTCTGTGAATTCCTCCACAATTACGTTTGTTGTAACACAAGAAAGTTATAAAATATAATTATGCTTTGGTTTAAAGCTAGCAAGGATTGATTTGGGTTTAAATAATCATTGAGCTAATTTAATTTATGTGTGTATGTTTGCGCTCTTATCAGTATATTTGCTTTCTTATAGCTGAAACAGCGAATAACGTAATCCCGCAGCCCGAATCAGCTGATACGACCTATCTTATGAGAGCGCAATGTAAATGATTAACCAACACTGCTTCTATCACCCGCTTTTCCGTACGATACCGTAGAATTTCGCACAATTTGGATATTTCGAGTGGAAACGAGTTAGCTGATCGCCCTCTCACAACGCAGGGCTGCCAGTCTCGCTATACTGTAGTAATTATAAAAATTCAATATGTTTGAAATTTTCTTAAACTAACTCAAAATCAGAGTCGAATGCTATTATTTATAAATATATAAACTATTTTTAATCAGTTTTGATATTTCATATTATGAAAAATTATAAATGAAACGTTAGATGTGTACAAAAATACATATATATGTGTATTGAGTAATGGCAACATTGTTCAAATAAAAACAAAAGAACATGGCTTATTTCTACGTGGCCCCTACGGGCTCAACTTTTGACAAAATTAATTTTCTACAGGCGGCAACTAAGAAAGGTGGAGCGGAATTCGCTGTTTCTGCTATTAATCTCAATATATACAATAAAAAAAAATCCCACTGTCAGGCTTTTGGGGCAGTTTTCCGACCGTAAGGCCCGGCCTTGTTATACCTATGTATGTATGTGTATACTTACATACTTTTAAAATTTCCTTAATATTGAATATGTAAAGAATATACCAAGCAGCCAAGGAAATCTTTGTCCAACCAGTTGTCCAATTGGTGTCATTCCAAATTGTATGGTGGGATCCACTTACATATATTTATACATTATACATACATATGTTCATATGTATATGAATACGATTTTGAATGCACATACACCTCATAAATTTTGATTGCATAGCGAATTGCACACCACGTGTTGGTTAGGTGGGGAGATATTAATTGTTGGTCTTATTATTATCGAACCCTTATTGTTATATCGTACAAAATGTAAATAATACATATATGTAAGTATATATGTATATACATATATACGTAACATTATCAATAGCACAAAGAGAGTTGTTCACAAAACTGATAACCCTTTCTCAATGAAGCAAATTCTCTTAGGTTGTTGAGCGGATATCACCGAAGCAATAGCATACCACACTCATTGTTAGTTGGTACCTCAAAGAATACCAAAATTATACAAATTTATCGCCATGCTTCTCTTGCGATCGCGACAAGGCGTTCGAAGCGAGCATCGACTAGCGGTTTACACTCAATGCGATAACACTCATCGGAACTCAACAACTCCCCACGAAACAGAGTACATCAGCAAGGTCGAAAGCTTTCGTTGTACATATCAAACAACTAAAATGCAAAACAAAGTATAGTCAAAAGTTAGAAATCGAGTTTTATTGATATAAGTTTAAGTTTCAGTTAGCAGACGCACCCAAGTTATCACAAAAATTCAAATTATTCAATACGAGTGGTTTCTGTTTCATATCGTTTTTTCCTTCTTTTGTAAACTTGTGAAAAATGATGTTACGTTATTTCGCATTTTAGGTGACGAAATTTACGAATCTCTTATTGTCTACTTATGGCATTCTCTTTTCCTAATTCAAACTCTTTCCAGTACATTGATTATTCCCTTATTTCGGAACAGAAAATGCTGATAACCTTAACTGATTTGTAAATATCAGAAGAAACGAATAAATGCTAACTTAAGGAATCGCGGTGGATAAACTCACATATTGGATGAAATTGTGGAAGAAAAAGCAGGTAAGTAATGTAGAAAGAAAAGGTGTGAAGTGGAAGTGCAGAAAATGCAAGACTGACAAGGGCTTGCGTGCTTCAACAATTAGACTCATTTTTTTATGATTGCAGATGTTAACATTGCAGTTTTCTCTTCTTCAACCACATCGTTAATATTCATTTACGCCTTGGGCCGAGGTTTAACCCTCCACTAGCGGAAATCTCATAAGTAAGCACGATAAGTTCTTTAATTTCTTTCCCAATCAACCATTGCTTTAATTGAATCTGTTCAAAATATTAAAAAAAATATTATTTTCGAAGACAATCTAATTCAAATAAGTTTTATATGAATTATATCGTCACCTAAAATGCAAAATAACGTAACAACATTTTCGAAATTTTACAGTGGCGTGAATGAAACACGAAATAAAATGGAACAAGAGTGAAACAAATTTTTAATATTGTTTAAAACTGGTTCATATATGAACGCAGAATCTGAAAATGTTGGATATTTGTAATATAATGTATGTAATTTGAAGTAGTGAATCGTAATCAATAGGATACTCAATTTCGAATTTTTTGATGGTACGTTATTTTGCATTTTAGGTGACGATATATATAAATGTTTGTATGTGGTTAAATACGGTGATGACACACATTGAAACGTAGTAGAAAAGGTATGTATGTGTTTCATAGGCAATAGTTATTTCAAAAAATTGTTAATAAAATATATGTAGTTGCGTGTAATGGAGAAAATGAGTGTTATTATTTCAAATACTGCAAAGTTGACGTTGCCATAAAGTAACGTATTTCATTAATTTCTAAAAAAAAAATTGTAAAAATTTGTAAAAAAAATTTTCCATGTCATTTATTAATTCCAAGGAGCTTTTTTGTATAAGATCAATGGTTCGTAACCATTTTTTAGCTGTGCTTCTTGAAATACCGCAATGAAATATGCTTTACCAAAAAATACTACATTGTTCACATGGTAAAGCGCTAGTATTTGCTGACACATATCTGGTATTCGTTCGTAGTATGGCATTAGTATTACGAAATGTCTGTCAGAGGCGTTAAAAGAAAGTTTTTCATAGTTTCTGAAAATTTTAATCTAATATTTATATGATTTTCCAAATATACTAATACTTTATCCTAATAAATCTTTAATTAAAAACGTAATTCTACTCATCTAATGTAAGGCGTATTCGAATATATAATACGAGTATTAATATGTCTGGCAAATCAGGGTTAAAAGCAAAAAAGCATCTGTACACTGTACGCTTTGTTAAGTTCGCTTTACAGTTTTCGAAAATATTTCATGTACATTCTTTCTCACTCTCCCTCTCTCAGCTATGCTATTTTTTTGCCATACAAATCTATATGCTCTTATATACATATGTACATATATATACATATTTGAGTATTCGCACTTAGTTTAATGTATCTCAAAGTAGGAAATTGAAACGCAACAAGTTTGCAAGTTTTGTACGCTCATACATCATATTCATGAATATACAGCTGTGTTCATATTAATGTAACTAAATGATGCAATGATTTTTGGTCAGTTAGCTCGTCTTTCTATCCTTTTACATCAAAAAGTTCGATTGGCGTGATAACGAAACCCAAACGAATTAAAAGTTGTTCTCCATACCGTTACATGAAGCTGAAAGCACAATTTTAGGAGAAAATTCATTAAAACATCTCCATGTTGCTCTTCCATTAACATGAACACAACCGTTAGCATGGATGGGGTAATGTATGAATGTGTATCTCAGATACCCAGTCGAACCTTGCAGAATGCGGTTTCCAAAAAATACCTTTTAAGGTACTGCCGGCATAACAAGGAATACACATGTAAGTATCTTCAGTAAATATTCGTTATGACAAATTATAAAATATCTGCATGCAAAATTTACAATGTTGGTTTTTTTACTGCTTGGATTTCATTAGCTTCGGTCAATGTACAGGACGGACGAAGAGCAAGCAAATATGAGTGAGGATACTTTCAAATAGTTTTATTAATGGTGATCTTCAGTACATAAAGGTTTTAAAATTCATTTTATAATGTCATAATTCATAAGTAAGAAAAGTTTCAGTGTAAAAACAAACAAAAATTAACTTCGGCCCTTCCAGATATGTGTTTTAAACCATAACAGGGTATAAAAAAATTAATTTTCTGAGTTTGATCAGATTGTTTGATAGGCAGCTTTAAGCTGTTGTAGTCTGATCTGAAGAATATTTTCGGAGATTGTAGCGCTTTTGTGCCAAATTTAGTGACATATATCTTGTCGGGTTAAAAAGTTTTTATGCAAGGACTTGAGTTTGATGGGTGAGTTTATATAGTAGCTATACGTGATAGAGATCTGATCCGGTAAAATTTCAGAGCAATATCTCTAAAACTGAGGAACTAGTTAGCGTATATAGACCAGTTCGTCACGCTGAAAATAACTTTTACCATTTCTTCCTTGATGCTCGTAGAAAATTTGGAAACATATCTCGTGCAATAACAGCGAAATTAAGAGTGGATATTTACTAAGTTATTCGCTCTTTTAGACAATACACAATGTAGGTTGATTAGAAAATTGTAAAATCGTAAAATTCTTCAACTGATATAATTATTTATAAATCATACTATTATCACTTACTCGTACTTTTTCTTAAAAAAGTATTTCTTGTAAAGTTATAAAGTTGGTCCGATAATTAATTACCTTCACAGCCCGACAGCGCCATTAGCGCAAGAAAAATTTAGTATTGTAGAGAACATTTTCGAAGTTTTAAACGCAATATAAGGTCATGATCCAATTCTTATTTCTAGAAGGAAAATCACGCAGCGATTGAAAGTTATGTAGAGACCAAACAACAATTAAAATTGCTTAGCTCTGCTCTACTTAGAAGGTGCAGAATATTCCATGGGTAGAGAATGAAATGGTCGCCGTTTTCTGGAATCCGCATGAAACAATCTCTACCAATTACTTAGAGAACGCAATAAACACAGGACTCTTTGCCGAATAATTGGCCGATTCGACTACGAACGGACCCATTTGCGAAGAAAAAAGTAAAAGAGATAATGTAAGATCATGACAACACAGCGGCTCACATCTTCGCGTGCTATTGTGAAAGTGGTCTTCATTGAGAATTAAATTGTCATTTTTCCAAAACCTTCATATGCTAAATACTACATCGAGCTTCTTAGTGACTCCAAGCTTATTCAGATGGTTTATAACGGTTTGATGACTATTATGCCGGTCTCTTTCCACCAATTCAGCGATTTTATCGCAATTTTCGACGACAGGCCTTCCGGAGCGTGGCGCATCTTCGACCACCTCTACACCAGAACGAAAACGTTGAAACCATCGTTGTGCGATGGAAATGGAAACTGTATCGGGTCCATAAACTGCACAAATTTTATTGGCGGCTTGAGATGCATTTTTGTCTTTATCGTAGTAGTACTGTAAAATATGCCGTATTTTCTCTTTATTTTGCTCCATGTTTGCGACGCTATAACTCACGAACGACTCAAAAGAAACGACAATCAATTAAACGAGTGTTAGCGCGCGAAATGAGCTTTCCAAAAAGGTATAGCATGACCCGATACGACGAATAAAACTAGAACTACGCGCTTTCAACGCCAACTAGCGAAAATACCGCAAGACTTTTTTGACAACCTAATATATTGATAAAATTTGGTACCCATGGCAAAAAAGTATCGCGGCGTTCGTAGATGAGCGGAATCAGACCAACGCCACGCCCACGAAATTCCATTAACCGAAAACCCGTGGATAAAAAATTTTGAAAAAGCACGCCCACTTTTTTCACCACACACCACTATCTAATAAATTTAAAGTGAGCACTCCTACCGACAGTGTGAAAGGCATTGTTCAAACAACTAAAAGTCTGATCAGTCAATACCTAACCTCGCCAGAGACATTAAATTTTACCTCCGAGACGGTATGAGAAGGCTTTATGGGAGCTTTTGAGAAAATTAGACGATGGGCGTGGCACTGCCTACTACAGACCGATTTCGATTAAACTTTGTACGTAGCATTTTTCTCATATTCCCATGACACAGTGTGAAAATGAGCGATATTGGACTACAACCACGCCCACTTTTCACATAACACAATTTTAAATCCCATTTGATTATTTGACACAAAAATTAAGAGTAATTAATATAGCGGGATACCAAGCCCAGTATCTATAGTGGGCTTTTGAGCGAAAATGTTGATTAATGTGTGAGATATACAATTGCCCCCATATACCTGATAAAATGATTTTCGAACTTTGAAGTGACTTTATACTGGATATATAATATTCGAGTTATCTCAATAAAAGTTACAAAACATATTTTACTCAAACAGTATGTCTTTGCGCCTAAAATAAATAAGAATGGGCGAAAAATTGACCTAGCCCCCATATGACTATTATCATGATTTTCGAACATCCGATTAACTTTGCTCCATATGACTACTGATTGTACTTATGTGAGGTACCTTTCCGAAACTCAGAGAACATTTTTTAGTATTATATGTGTAGTTAATGATTTTGGATTTCTTACAAATCTTATGCCGAATTTGTCAATCAGTGTATGAGATATGTGGAGTATATCTCTATATAAAAATGCTTAGATCCCAATCCTCTGGTTGACGTTTTACATCTTATGTCATTTCCCTGCCTTTGATTCTTGCAAGTTGTAAGAGTATAAAATTTTTAGTTTGCACCCGAACTTAGCCATTTCTTTCTTGTTTTGTATATGGTTTTCCCAGCAACTACATCAACCGGTATATTCGGTATAAAGTCTGCTAAAATAAGAAAAATCTTTTCGTTTCCATATACACTTTTTTCGGCATTCAATGTTAATGTTCCTTACATTTTGACCGATATCCGTATATACAGTATAAGCCAATCGGAAGTTTGAAATTCTTTTATTGGGTATATGAGGACTATTACCCGATTTTATCCAATTTTGGCATTAAGATTTGAACCATTTTGAGGCGTTAAATGTCATGAGATCTTGAGTTTAATATTTTTACAAAGTTTTCTCCCGATAACATGTGTTTTATTTGTATATTGTATTATACTCCAAATTATTTGTAAACTGTAGGAGGATGGAGTCATGTATAGAAGTTCACGCAAGTGAGGAAAGTTCTCTGATTGCCATTCACTTAGGAGTTGCCAGGAACCATTATTTTACATATGGCTCAAGCTAATCACGACTTCCGGTCCTAGACCAAGTATCGTGTGGGTAGCCTAAGAACATCCGTTTGAAGGCGAGCTAAAGTGAGAAGGCGCAAAATCCTCTCTACAGGGTTGTGCGCTGGGTTTGCGACCCGCCACGTCAAAGACACTACCAATCAAAAAGCATAAACAGCCTCGGATAAGAGACAAACGCACTAAGGATAACGATTTAAGGCCACACACTTGGAATGCCCGGTCCCTTAATCGGAAAGGTCCTTTGCCCGGCTGGTTAATGTCCTCGTAAGAGGGAAGGCTGGCATGATCGTCGCTCAAGAATGCGATGGACGAGACAAGGACTGAGGCGAGTTAGTCCTTGTGGTATTTTATATAGTGGCCATATAAAGGAGCGCAAATTCGGTGTGGGATTCGTGGTGAGAGAGACTCCGTTGCCGAGTACTGTCATTCACCCAGGTGGATGAATGGCTAGTCACAATCCGCATCAAAGCGAAGTTCTTCAAAATATTGCTGATTTGCGTCCACGCCCGGACGGAAGAGAAGGACGATGTGATCAAAGACGCCTTTTATGCGCGCTTGGAGTGCAGCTATGAGAGCTTCCCCCGCCACGATGTTAAAATTGTACTTGGCGACTTGGCAAAAAACGCACTCCTGCTCTCTGAAAACACTCGTCAACAACTCGTTATAGGCGAACTGTGGGACGGCATTTCAAGTTCCTTATGTGCAGCTGCAAACGAGACCATTGGTTTTCGGAAAATGTAAAAGAACAGCTGGGACGACGAGGAGTGCCGTGTCGTAGCGGAGTGAAAACAGACCACAACACGTGCGGGATGGGATAGATACCGAAAATTGAAGAGAGAAGCGAGACGCATTTGCAGACAGAAAAGGAGAGAGGCCAAAATGCGTGAGTATGAAGAGCTTGATAAACTGGCCGACAGGGGTAATGGTCGAAAATTCTACGAAAATATGCGGCGGCTAACAGAAGGTTTCAAGACCGGAGCATACTGTTGTAGAACCCACAAAAATGATCTAGTGATCGATGCCCAAAGCATACTAAAATTATGAAGAGAACACTCCATTCCTGCTGAATGGCAGTGAAAGTACAACGCCAGGAGGAGGCGAAACCGATTCTCCAATCGATGACGATGGAGGAGACGGACCATTGGTCGACCATGAAGAAGTTCGAATAGTTGTTACCCGTCTGAAGAACAACAAAGCGGCGTGAGCCGATTGATTTTCGGCCTATTCAAACAAGGCGGCGAAGAACTGATAAGGAGCATACATCAGCTTCTTTGTAAAATATGGTCGGACGAAAGCATGCCCAACGATTGGAATTTATTATTTGCTCTGTGCAATCCACAAAAAGGGAGACTCCATAATATGCACCAACTACCGTGAGATAAGTCTCCTAAACATCGCGTATAAGGTATTGTATAAAAGACTAATTCCAGCTCTGAAAGTATTCGACGCAATACCCGCCGGGGAAGCCGGGGGAAGACCTACACTCCATTGGAAATACCAGGTGAAGAAGGACCTGGCTTCGCTTGGAATTTCCAATTGGTGTCACGTTGCGAAAAGAAGAAACGACAGGAGCACTGTCGTTAACTAGGCTATAATCGCGTAAGCGGTGTCTACGCGAGTAAAGAAGAAGAAGAAAATGAAGGAAATAGATAGAATTTCAAATTTTATTATATGGAAAAAGGTGTGATTGTATTGTCCACCGAATTAGGCTGAAATTGGTCGAAAGCTTCAAAAGAAATAAGATTACACCTGGTTTGGACGTTGCCACTCTCACTGTTTCATATTTCACCTCCTATAAATCCTTTCCATCTAATTGTGAATTTTATGCTTCTGCGTGGTTTTACACATCAGTTTTATTTATGTTAGCAAATTCGGCTTAAATACCAACAATAGTTATTGAGATACAGTAGGGGTTTTTAAAAATTTAAATTACAGTTTTATAGCTTAATTTGGAGCTTAGTAATATTACTTTATATGTTTCATCGCATAAACGGACAGACGTACAAACAGTCATTCGGAATTCACCTCGTCTCGTCATCCTGATCATTGATATATAAATAGCTCCTTATCTATTTCAATTAGTTAAAAGTACTACCAGCAACTGTTAGGTGAACGAAACTATTAGACACTCAGTTGCAACCGGTTGCAATGGTATGAAAGTGGAACTACAATACTATAGTGAATCTCACTAGAACAATATGGTGAAGCACTAACACCAACCTAAATTCACACCATTACGAATTCTTGCTAGAACGTAATCGATTCAAAACAGGAAAAAGGTTTGTTATTTGCATATAGCACAAAATGTACTTCTTGCTAAGTCACCAAGGTCGAAAACCTAATCTCTGCAAACATCTAGTTCTTGCTGGGGTAATAGTATTTTAAGTAAACACAATTCGAATACCCTGTGGTCGTATTAGACTATACTCGTACATTCACAAACCAAATAACGGGCGTTATAAAGACATATAAAAATATTTAAGTATATGCACATTTTAACATATAACTTTTTTGTGTATGAATTAATCCATTTCGATGCAAATGACTCTTACCATTGATGAAAATGTGTAGTCATCAACATTATCCCGGCCAGGAAATGATGACACTAACGGACCGGTTGGATGTGCGAACTCACTTGAAAAGCATTTCTTCGGAAATTACGGAGATCACTGCTGGGTTTGCGAAATTATGTTGCTTCGTATGTGTGTATCTAGGACTCAGTTACTTAAATATATGCAATTTGGGCAATGCAATTGAAGTGTACCGTGCAACCACATAATTTAACTTCACTGATTTGTATAATAACATGAAAGTCCATTGCATCGGCTGCGATACATACATACATGCAACCATATAAGTATGAATGGATATAAATACAATATGTGTATGCACATGTTACCAAAGGTGCTGAACTGAAACTGGCATATTCGGAGTATAACAGAATCACTTAACTTTTAATTCGATACAATTTATTAGATTGGCAATAACAAACGCGTATTTATACTTTTCCATCTCGAGTCCCGTCGCCCCGACACTATGAACGACCGGCACCCGAATACTCGTTATGCTATGCATTTATTTATTTATTATTATTTTTTGACATGGTGTCTCCAAGCACCACGGCAGCATCATAGCGGCCCCAGCGTCTGATAAAGTAGTTTAGTTACTAAAAATTCGCGCCAACGAGAGCTGATTGCAATTTTTCATACATTATCATTGGCACATTTTGTAACTCACTTTTCATGTTGGGAGACGTCCTCAGCACGCAACTGAGTCCGTAGACTCTTTGAGAATTGCTACGGCTGTCGAATCAAAGAGCGCCAACTGTTAAGAGCAGCATGACAGAGTGCGACAATCTCTCTAAATAGTGGTAATAACCGTATCTTCTTGTAGAACCTTGCATATATCAGTACGAAGACCAATGAAGACATTACCAATCGTTAAATAAGAATAGCAACTTTTTGTTGCGGAGGAATTTAAATTTGAATTACAAATAGCTAGGCGCATAACATTCGAAATTGCTTCATTTCATGCAAAGACGGGTGCACTGTTATTATTTTAGTAGCCAACGTAAAAATTAAAGAATATTTATTTTTGAATAGAACAAAAAAATTTATTATTTTAATGACACATGACGTTGTCCTCTAAAAAAAATATTAAATTAAATAATTTCAGAACCAGATTAGAAGGCAACCTCTAAAATAGATAATAAAATAAGCCTAGATAAGTTAATTCGTTTTTAAATATCGTGTCACAGGAAGGTATATTTAAAGTCATTGCCTGAGAATGGACTGGATAAAACATAGTTAGGCGTCGAAAATGGATGAAGCCGGTCCGTGAGGTAAACCAGGCCCCACGGTCTTATAATGAGTTTTAGTATTCCAATTGATTTAATGCCGAATATATCGGTCAAAGTGTGAGTTGTCGTTATAAAATTCTCAAACGTGTTCAGTGTACTGTCAAATTAAATTAAATCAGTTTAGACTGTACCCTAGCCTCAATAGCCCCATAAAGTGATTTTCAACTTATACTATTTATATATCTCTTTTTCTTTACTGACATAGACATCGCTTACGTGATTATAGCCGAGTTAACAACAGCGTTGTTCTTATCGTTCAAGCCTCTGCACCATATAGCAGGACGGGAATAATGGGTGACTTATAGAGTTTGGTTTTTGTTCGTCGAGAGGGGACTTTACTTTTCAATTGCCTACTCAGTCCGCAGTAGCACCTGTTGGCAAGAGTAATCCTGCGTTGGATGCGTTCCAGGCTGACATTGTTGGTGGTGTTCATCCCAAGTCGTGAGTGCGACGACTGTTAGTTTGATGACAGGAGATATATCTTCTTGCCCTCGTCCACTACCAAACCTATTTGCTTTGCTTCCTTGTCCAGTCTGGAGAAAACAGAACTAACGGTGCGGGTTTTAAGGCCGATGATATCAATATCATCGACATACGCCAGCAGCTGTACACTCTTATAAAAGATTGTACCTGCTCGATTAAGTTCTGCGGCGCTATAGGGAGTCGACTTGTCTGAAACCTCGTTTGATATCGAACGGCTCGGAGGGGTCCTTACCCATCCTGAGGGAGCTTTTGGTGTTTTGGTGTTGCGGGGATACCAAATTCAGACATCGCAGCAAAAAGGCAGCTCCTTTTCGTGTTATTGAAAGCAGCTTTGAAATCAACGAAGAGATGGTGTGTGTCGATTCTCCTTTCACGGGTCTTCTCCAAGATATGGCGCATGATGAATATCTGGTCGGTTGTTGATTTTCCAGGTCTAAAGCCACACTGATAAGGTCCAATCAGTTTGTTGACGATTGGTTTTAATCTTTCACACAATACCCTCGATAGAATCTTATACGCGATGGTGAGGAAACTTATCCTACGGTAGTTGGCGCAGATTGTGGGGTCTTCCTTTTTGTGAGTTTTGGTTTGAGGCCTCACGTGTTTTCACTGATACAGCCAAATTCCACATAGTACTTGCAAGTGTACCTCCAGCAAAATTACTGGAGATGCGTACTTTTATTGAAGATATATCAGCAATGGACAAATTTAGCTACATTCGTCGTAGAATCATCGAAAATTTCGCCGGGAGTTAACAACGCCGTCTTCAACGTGTATTGAAAGAGCTTCCACTCGGTGACCGAAGGCCTAGCGATTTGTACAACGAAATGCGACGAACAGCACCGTTCCAATTAGCGACAAAATTAAAATCGCTGATTCTATCACAGAAGGCTTATCACTGAAGGATGGTGGACATATTTTTGAGGTTAGATCCGAATCGCAATCGCAGTAGATCTACGTCACGTGAAAGACCGGTAATTCAACATACAGACAATTTTTGTTGGTATCATGCTAAATTTGGTGCAAATTCCACTAAATGTCCAGTCCAGTATCCAGTCCAAGTCAATAGGCCAGCTAGGCTAATACCATATCAGAACCCGGCAAACACTATGATAATCCAACAGGTCATCGCCTTTGCATTTACGACACTTCAATGAAAATTAGTTATTTAATAGATTCAGGAGCGGACATATCCGTCATGCCGTAGTCGACGAAATTAGCCAGAGCACGTCCATCATTTTTGTCATTATTTGCCGCAAATGGTTCTCCCGTACAAGCATAAGGTGAAGTCACACTTAAGTTAAATTTAAACCTACGTCGTGAATTTCTTCGGAAGTTCATAATCGCCGACGTCTCGCAGGGTGTACTTGTTGCGGTTTTCTTAAGTTATCATGGTTTGATCGTCGATTTACAAGGTAAACGTCTCGTAACCGAACCGTAGTGTTACTCGTATATCAACTATAAATTTAGAAACATTTTACATTCGTACGAACACGTCAGTAGTTCATCATATTTCAACTACTGGTATACGCACGACGACGACGCTGATCACTAGAGAAACTCGTAGCTACACGTGCAGAATTTGAACTCCGGTATTTGTCGTCCTTCGAATAGCAGCTGGGCCAGTCCTTTGCATTTAGTTCGCAAAGCTGACGGATCTTGGACACCCTGTGGTGGTTATAGGGTTTGAATGCTAACACGACTCCTGACCGCTACCCGATACCGTTCCTTCAAGATTTTTCAACAATCCTAGCAGATAAAATTATATTTTCGAAAATAGATTTGCAGAAAACGTTTCATCAGGTGCCGATTCACCCCGATGACATCTGTAAAACCGCCATTACGACGCCGTTTGGACTTTTTGAATGTACTCATATGACGTTCGGATTAAGGAAGGCTGTGCAGACGTTCCAGCGGTTAATTAACGAAGTACTTCGAGACTTGGGTTTTACATTTGCGTATTTAGATGATGTTTGCATGGCATCCAAATCGATTGATGAACACAAACAACATCTTTATATTGTATTTAACCGTTTTCGAGATTATAATTTAACGATCAATGTTGTTAAATAGCAATTCTGAGTATCTCAATTCGATTTTTTAGGTCATTCGCTCACCCGTTTCCAAGCTGCGTCGAAGCACTAACAAACATGAAACCGCCCAAGATTGCAAAAGAGCTTAAACGTTTTTTGGCAATGCTCAACTTTTATCGGAGATTTCTTCCAAACGCCTTAGAGTTGCAAGGCCCTCTACTCGCCATGATTCCACATTTACACCGACCATAAGCACTTATATTCGTATTCCGACATTAATTGCATAAAGCTTCAGATCGTCAAGTTAGGCAATTGGATTTCCGCTGATCTATTATCACGAATTCAATCACTTACGACCGCCATTATTGACTACGATGCCGTCGCCGTAGACCACCTAAACGACAGCATTCGACACTCACTAAAATTAAAATCATTTATGTTACCTCCAAGTACCAAAAAGGCTTTTTGTGATATATCTACAGGACAAACCTTTCTTCGGGTTACACACAATCTGTCGCACCCCGGCACGCACGCTACTGTCAAGATGATGGTCGAAAGATTCGTTTGGCAGGCATTGCAAAAGATAGTAGATCCTTTGCTAGATGTTGCATACAGTGTCAACGATCTAAAGTCATTCGACACAACAAAAGCTTATTCCAACGCAGAATAAATCCCAGTAGCCGATTCGAGCATTTGCATATTGACATTGTCGG
This sequence comes from Bactrocera zonata, assembly GCA_037783105.1. Classification (NCBI taxonomy): domain Eukaryota; kingdom Metazoa; phylum Arthropoda; class Insecta; order Diptera; family Tephritidae; genus Bactrocera; species Bactrocera zonata. The sequence continues at coordinate 161,072 of JBAWJQ010003920.1, forward strand.
TCCGTGTCCAATATCGGATGGTAGACGATATTGCTTAACCATAATCGATCGATTTACCCGATGGCCAGATGCCATTCCGATTCCCAACATGACAGCTCCAGTTGTAGCAAAGGCCTTGCTAACCGGCCATTTTGGAGTACCTATCGACATAACGTCGGATCTCGATCGTCAATTCGAAAGCGCTATATTTAACCAATTGCTAAACTATTTGGGAGTGACCCATTTAAAAACAACGCTGTGTCATCCACAATGTAACGGACTAATAGAACGATGGCATCGCACATTAAAGTCTGACATTTTATGAAATGGATCAGTGGACGACCTATTTACCTCTTATACTACTTGGACTGCGTTCAACATATAAAGACGACATCGGGTTCACTCCTTCTGAACTTGTATATGGAACAGCATTACTATTACCTTCAGAGCTTTTCATCGAACAACCCAGCAATCAGAGCCAAACAGAAATTTTAGTACAGCCTGGCACACTAGCCAAAAAGTTTTCGTTCATGGCGATCCCAAGTCTTGTGATCATGTGCTCATCCGCGATGATTCAGTCAGACCGTTATTATCAGCACCTTATGTGGGACCCTACGAACTTTTGAGCCGCTCACCTAAGTATTTCGAAATGGAAATAAAGGAAAAGAAGTTAAAGTTTCCATCGAGCTCTGTCTGTCCGTCCGTCCGTCCGTCCGTGCAAGCTGTAACTTGCAGTTTTACTTTAATTTATGAACTGAAATGCAGAAATATTCATTCAGAAAAAAGTACATTAGAAAAAATCCCAAAAGCATAAGGAAAAAATTTACTTTACTTTTATACATTCATATATACGTATGTACTATACACTAGGATGCTAAGTATTTCGTACGTATAAGTTTTCTTTTATACGGTACAGCTTTTGTCCTGAAAAACGAATCCCGTTTACTTTTTATTTTTAATTTTAACCGTACCTAAATCGTTTTACTTTTCCCAAATGCGGCAATACTTTCTTCGGAGTGTGTCTTTTTGACAGCTGTTACTTCATTTATACTCAGTTTGGTACGGTGCGCGGTATGCAATTTTCGCAACTTTTGTTCAGCGATTAAGCTCAGTTTTGGTTAAATGTGCACGTTAATTATCAAAAATGTGCAATTTTCAGAGGCAATGAGTGATTCACATTTCTTCAAAAAGCAAGCCCACCATAATGTTAAAGTCAACCCCATAACTTTTTCGTGCCTGAATCGAAGGATGTTTATGTGGTTGACCTCTGGACTATTGGTGAGCACATGAGCTCGCGTCGTGAGCCTCTGGCGTGGCTCTAAAATCGTGCGATTTAACATCAGTGGACTATTTCCTGTTGGGTTTCTGCATGCCTTATAAATTCTGAGTTGCTTATTCGACAAGGTACTCAATGAATGCTCAATTACTGAATTATTGAGCCTCAGCCAACGGAGTTCAACTCACTATGTAATAGCAAGAGAGAGTATAATTTGAAGCACTTCCGTTTAATTCAGAGCACACTCAGAGAATGACCTGCGGAAAATGGGCTACCATCCACAGCAATGCACTCACCTTATGTGACTTTGTAAGAGATAAGAATATCGACAATTTTACTGATATGTCAACAAATTTCGCACTCTTCTTCGGCAGTAAATTATGAGTTGCTGAATCAAAGTGGTAATCAAACCGTATGTACTTAGAGCTCTGAACCAGGGTTGCTAAATTGTGAGATAGAAGAGTGGACGACAATATGTGAAAGAAAATATGCATAAGTAGTTGGACAACTTTCGGAACTAGACTATATGTTTATTCATATTTCGAAAAGTTAATGGTTTTCTGGACCTTCGTTGACGTAACGATTGTCAATTTTAACTTTATAAAAAATTCGGTTATTTTCTAAAACTAAGCTCTATAGTAAGATTAGTAAGTAATGTAACGTCACTTGTTTTGCGCGATTTTCCCGAAAGTACGTTCGAAAGGCCGAACGCGGACACTATTCTAATAGTACAATTTATAGTTACCGCTTTTTTTATTCCTTTTAATTTTGGACAGTTTTCTTAAGAACAACACGCAAAATGATCACAGCAAACGAACAAATTGCCTTGCGCTGATGCCGTCTGGTTGGTGGTGGCTTAACAGAAACTAATGGGATAATGGCAATCCGCTCAATGCGGATAAGTTTGTAAAAATCTTTGTTGGCTTTGCAAGTTTACCGTTTCTTTTGAAAACAAATTATATTATATATTGATTTACATTACATTATGATTCAAAAACCTATATTGAATGAGTTGTTAGTTAGAAAATTAGAAATAGTTAAAAAGAATAAACATAGTCAAATAGTACACGCAGTTTGAAAAACTCACTGGCAGGTGAAATATTTCGTTTTTTTAAAGACAGTTAAACAACTGTATTTGAGTGCAGTTCTATATTATATTTGAAATGTTCACATACATACATACATAAAAGGTGGGTTCCAAAGTAAAAAGGACTTTTTGAATCTAGCGCCCCTGGTGACGCCATTGTATTGATTGGAAGTGAAGTTATTGCGTTTTAAGGGGCACAAGTGTGACACTTTCAAAAACAATTTTTTTGCTTTTTCGATCGTCTATATTTTCGAAAATATCGTGTGAAAACGGCAAGGTCGTATCTTGAATAGTTTTTGAATGGCAGCGTTCTAAACAGCGACCGCTCAGAGGTGCAAACATATATACATAAGTGAAACTTCAAACGCGTTTTTCTTGAAACGACATTTTTCAAAATTGCTGACATCATAACTCAACGAGAAATTGACCGATCGACTTCAAATTAAAACGGGGTATAGTTGAATACATTTGCTATACAATGGACTACAATCTTTTTGATTGGTTGAAAATTGTCAATTTGGCATTAAAAAAACGACCATTTTTTTTCGTAAAAAACGATTTTTTTTTCAAAATTACGCCATTTTCTTAATTTTTGATATTTTTCAAAGATCTTAGTTCATTGTTTAGGAAATATATTTATGTTTAATAAACATTTTGAATTTTTTTGTTTCAGCTACTCATTCGACCGGAATCATGCTAGCAGTTGAGGCACTTCCGCAGACAGCACATACATATGTAACTCCGTTATTTTTCGATATTTTTGTAAAAAACAATTTAATATAGCTAAAAATATATTTTATTACGTCCATAGAACGTCAAAACATTCAATCTAGTATTTTCTTTAAAAAAAATTCACGAAAATCGCCTAATTTTTCATGCGTCACACTGGTATAGCCCCTTAAGTGTCAGTATGTTTGTGTTATCGGTGCGAAAATGAGCTTCGAACAAAGAGCCAACGTTAAATTTTGTTTTAAAATTGGTAAAACTTTTACCGAAACGTTTCAATTGATGAAACAAGTTTATGACGATGATTGCCTATCCCATAGCAGAGTGCACGAGTGGTTTCAACGTTTTCAAAGTGGTCGTGAGGACATAAATGACGATCAACATGTGGGCCAATCAAAATCCGTGATCACCGGAAATTCTATCGAAACTGTGCGTGAATTCATCAAAAATCAGCTGAAATCATCATTAAAATTCATAGAAATTGAACATCTCCAAAACATCGATTTATCGCATTTTGACCGAACGTTTGGGCTTACGAAAGGTTCTTGCTCAGAATCCAACATTCGAAGGACGATGATTTGACCGAAAAACACATTTTAACCATTAACCACTCCCCGTATTCACCTGATATGGCACCGTGCGACTTTTTCCTTTTCGGAAAAATGCATTTGTCCATGAAAGGGAAGCGGTATGCAGTCGTAGAGGCCATTCAAAAGGGTTGCACCGGCATACTGGCGGCCATACCGGCCAACGAGATAAGGGGCCATCCATAAATTACGTCACACCTTGAAGGGGGGGGAGGGTATCATTCAGAAGTGACATTGTGTGACAAGGGGCAGCGGGGTCAAAAGCTTTGTGACATCACATTTCAAAATATGTGATGTACAAACGTGAAATTTATAGGTAAACAAAAAATATTAAACATTTATAAACACAATCTTTGTTTTTTAATACTTAAGTTGTAACGAAGCTTTTTACTGCCCCTGCTTCTTACAAGTATAACTTGCTGAGGTATACTCGCCGTGCACAGGGTTCGTTATAATAAATTTGTTAACGTAATTTATGGATGGCCCCTAAAACACTCGTTCGACATGCTTTTGGACCGTGCAAAAATCTGTATTGAAGCAGAAAGAGACTATTTTGATAAAAATAAATTTATTTTGCCGAAAAAACATTTGTTCCGTTTTTTTTTTAAGTCCTGTTTTCTTTGGAAAACACCTTGTATGTGGCAGTCGGAAAAGTCTTTTTGTATTTCTAATCAAATTTCAACGTATTTTTTTATATTTATAATAATAAATAAATAAAGAAATATGCGCCATTTTGGTCGACCACTTCTTGCCCTTTTGCCGCTAGAAACATTATTAAAGTAGTGTAAAATTTTAATCAGAGTAAATCGAGATTTCGGAATTTCCAGAACGGTAGCGAGCGAACCATTATTTTGCTACACGAACCGATACAGTATCGTCTCCGTAAACTTCACAAATTTCATTGATGGCTTGCATTGCATTCTTCCCTTTTTCTACAAAAATTTCTAAATATACCGAATTTCTTCATTATTTTCACTCATTTTTGAAAAGCTGTAACTTTTTTCAACTTCCCCGAATTTAATTTTTGTGGTTAAATGAAGCTTAAAATCTCACCTTTCCAACCCACATATGACACAATGTGATTGGTAGCACCGCAACGACATCGATTGACAAAATACGAAAAGACTTTTTCGACTACCCGTATTTCTATGTACTAGAAGGAGATATGGACCTATAACACTTCCTCATAACTCGTTCCCACCCCGAAGTAAGTGAGGAAATAGTACCGATTCTTACTATCTCTTCTGGTAGTGATAGACACTATTGAACTAACTTTGCCACTTATACCTGAAAAAATCTACAGTGATCTTATAGCCTAAAACTAAGTTGACCGAGTGTTCCTAAGAGAAAACTCCCTCTTCAACCTTCCCTCCACGCTTCGACTTAGTCGCCAAAAAGCTCTCTTCGCCTCCTCTCCAGCGACTTCGACCCGTCCACAAATAGCCACTACCAGCAGACTCTACGAAAATTTCGGAATGTCCCTGTTTTAACCCTTTCATATACCCAACTCCACATTCGCGGCAATGCATTCTACCGGCTACAACTTAAGACTTATGCTTTAACTAAGTGGTCTTAAGTCGAATGCGTCCCCAAGTATCAAATTTAACTCTTTAGGATGAATCCTTGTCTGAGTTATTGTTCTTTATATTTTTTCGAAAACTATTATATTCAATAACTAAATTAAAAAAGTAAGGAAGGGATATGTTCGGGTATAGCCGAACATTGCTTACTGTTGCAACTTGCAAGGGTTGAAGCCGGCATAATACCTTCAGGTGCATAAGGTTTGTTAGTTATATGAAATCCAAGGCAAGTTATCGATCGATTTTAATCTTTCTCTCTCAATTTTAAGATAACTCACATATTGAACGATATATGCGGTATACAGTCACCCGGATGTTTAAGAATCTTTATGTCTTATACCATATATCAAATGAAATTTTAAATTGTATTATACTTGCAGTCGGCGTGATTGTAGTTCGATTTAGCCCTTTTTGCGCTGTGAGATAGGAATGTCAAGAGAATATTAAATACCGAATTTGGATGAAATCCGTTGAGTAAGTCACAAGATATGATATTTCATGCCCATCGTCCCATTTTGAACCTGGCTCCTTTAAAGTCCCTCGAGGCTAAAATTTAAAGTTTCTGAGGTATTTGGTTGTTAATTTTCCCCCTTTTAGCAGTTTTTAGCTGTATCGTTTTTAGGTAGTGGAATGGATTATCATCCGATTTCATCCATTTTTTCAATGCCGGTAGGTGTGCTTAACGAATTTGACTTGAGAGATACATTGTACATGTATGTTAAACTTTTTATAGGGCGGGGCTCGCCATTTTGCAAAATTTCTTTTCCACAGGTGTCTCTTACTATTGCGATCTCCTGTGTCAAATTACAATTCTATAACTTAATTTAGTGCTTAGTTATGGCACTAATAGGTTTTAATGGTGTTATGTGGGCATATGTACGCCCATTAATCCTGCGATGGCGAGAAACATGTTTACCAAGTTTCATTAAGATATCTAAATTTTTACTCAAGTTACAGCTTTTATGGACGGACGAATGCACGAAAAGATAGTAAACAAATATATGTATGAGTGGTAAAATCAAAATTATGACTATGCGTTTTGCCATTTTAAGCTATTTGGACCCAAAAACTTCCTTAAAATTAACGCTGGGATGAAAATGTTCCTAAGAATGGTTCTGTTCCTACCAATGGGCGTTATTCATAAACATTCATAATTTTGAATCGCTCACATTTGTATTTGTGAGCGCTCTGCTCCCTGCCAGCCTCGGCTACCCACTTGTGCCAAATATTTCAATACAACTACACATTTTTTCTCTATGCACTAACACCAACGCACATTTTCGGGTTATTTTTTGTTTACCTAAATGCGATGAAAAAAGTTTCTTTCATTTCTTGATTTATTTGAATGAGAGCGAAGGAGAAAACATAATTGTCAATAGTGCCAAAAGATAATCCCAAAACGGGTAATAAGAAAACGATTTAAAGACGCATGTCATTCGTGCTCGTACCATCGCAAAGGAGGCGCGTACAACAACAAGAAGGTAAGTAAGGGAATTTTATGTGATTTTTGTTTTTTTTAATAATTTGCAAATAATTACTTCATTTGTTTTTATAGCATTGGAAATCAGAATGAATTGGAAATAGCAGCAACAGCAATATCATCACAATCAGCAAATATCAATTGTTAAGTAAGTATGTGAAAAAAAGTGTGTGCTTTGAAATTCTAATATAATACGCAAAAATAACTACATACTTATGTACTTAAGTATGTATTTTATGCGTTTAAGGCGGCCTGCACAATCCAATATGATATGTGAAAACAAATGTTTGTTTTATATTTTAAATGATCAAATAATATTTATCTTTTCTTTCAGATGTTACAATTATTTTTATTTAATTAATCTTTTCTTTCAGATATTATTACCATTTTATAAAATTAATCTTTCTTTTTCTTTAGGTATTACAAATTCAATGTAATTATTTTTTACTTTCAGGTTTTAATAACATTTATTTTATCAGATCTTTGTCTTTTATAATCTTTTTTCACTCTCTTATTTTCAGCTATTAATAATTCTTTTCTTTTATAATCTTTTTTCAGATGAAATTATTATTTTTTAATTAAATATATTGTATAAATAACAATGTTAGCTTTAATTTAAAAATAATAAAATTAATCATTTAAAAATTAAAAAGTTTTGTTTGAAATTTTAAAAAAATTTTAAAGAAGGAATCAAAAAATGCAACCCTGCATCAGCCGTCGATTTGGGATATTACAGCAGGACAGATATACTTTTTTATATGACACGAATGAGCGCAACAGAGATGTTTGATCACCTGTATAATTACGTGAATCTTCCCGCGGCCTATGGCAAGGTACCCACATGTTTACCCATTACCTACCTACTGATTCACTGGTTTTTTACCCGCTCATGGTTGGCAGGGCTGTAATCTGATTATGGGACGTATACCTATGTACATATGTCTTAAATGACACTGGCTTTATTCGTTGCTAATCGTTGATAAGAGAAGCAAAGATTATGACTACTTTATGTTGTTGCAATCATTAAAGCCTTCATAATGTATATAGCATTTGCTTCCACCTATGAAATACCCAGTATCGTTGTTGCTTTTATGTACGTATATATGTACAAATGTACCATACAATTAGTGTAATTCCAAAAATTACAAATGTACTGTTTACATTGCTATATAAACTAATAGTCTGTGGATACTCACTTAAACTGCCACCCTAGTCCCATAAAGATCAAAGTTATTGCGTTATCTCAGCTCAATATATGGACACTATTATCCCTTTCGATTGCACCGTTATTACTAAAGGGCATTTGCCGATAATACCCCCATCTTGCGGCCACATATGTACATTCAAGTGTTTGATTTATGTGTGTGTGTGCAATTTGTCGCTTCCTCAACTTCCTCAATTCACGATTTCCAATCGAAATGCAGTAATAATCGGGCTCTAATTGTGCCACAAACCAAGGAAATTTGATTTATGTGACAATTGTCGGCAAATATTTGCAAACTATATGTTCACCACGAAAACTCCAATATAACTGTATGTGTGCAAATAATATAAGTAGCAGTGAAAGTAGAGCATTTGAAATTAAACTCTTGATGGAATCGGGAAACTACAAACATGGGCGCGTCATACAGGTGAGCTAATATCGTCAATAGAATGCAAATCGGTCCGATTTATGATAATTGCGAAGTCATCAGAATCAAATATGTATACATGCATGTATATGGCAATGTCCTTTTGCAAAAATACTAAGTAGCTCAACTACTACTAAATTATTCATAAGTCTGAAAACATATATCTCAAAATATAACCAATAACTGAAATTCAAGGAATGCATACTGGTCCCAATTATGGCCAACAGACGTAGGATTCTTTGGTGTAAGTAAGTTGAGATTACTCTTTCCCAATTCATAAGAATGAAAGGCGGGGAAATACATATGTAAGTGTGTATAAACGGGTGCCGTCTAAATTTTATAACAAACAAGTAAGCCAGAGTTAAATTTGTAGTTATTTTTTTGCCACTAACGGCATTTGGAGGTGTAGAAATGGGTCAATTCCGTCTGTAATACCAACCGCCTCAGGATGCCAAAGAATACGTGTACCAAGTTTCATGAGGGACAAACAGTCACTAGTTTTTCAACACGTCTCGTCATCCTAATCAAATACACAGCGCTCAAAAACAACTTCTTCGTTTTCCAAAGTGTAGATAGCGTTTATTAGATTCTTCCTAATTTTAGAAAATGCATTGATTTACTATATCTGACGCTTAACACGTTGACTGCCAAGGCCATTTTCTGAAAACTGTCCAAACATGACATTTTGATTTTTTCACATTATATTACTAAAAACTCTATTTCTAGATCATTGGTATCATCAAAAATCAAAAATGATGTTTTTTAAGGAGAAAAAGGACCTACGAGTTATCTCGTAGTTGGCAGTCAACGTGTTAATCAATATTTGTTCCAATCTCCCGGTTGTTTATTATACGCTGGCATCTTTGATGACAACTTACAATTAAAAGTTTCGCTTATTTCACAGCAGGCGACCTCCTGTGTTGGAATGCCGAGTAAAATACTTTGTTGACGTTACATTTTTTTTGACATTTCATTGATTCTCTATTGGATTGGCGTCTGGCGACTGTAATGGCCAATCTATGGAAAAGTAACAATCAGCTTTTTTCGTTTCCTTTGGGTACAGAGTATGCTTCTTTGTTTCAGACATTGTCTTCTTGCAGTATCCAGTGATGGTAATTTTTGCCGTAAAGCAATTCAGCTGATTTTAGCAAACCATTTTTATCATTCTAACGGCGTTCAGGTTTTCTGCGAAGATGCTCAAAACCCCAAATCAATGATCAGAGAAACATCTATAAACATGCACCTTTTGGGGTGCTTAGCAATCCTTTGAATAAATGATTGTCCTTTTCTTAGCCAAACATGTCTTAAGGAGATGATTCATCTGTAGATATTACATTGCTGTAATCAAGGTTGATTTTTTCCTGCAGCCAATGCAATTTTTTTTAATGTGCGTAGGGGTTTGATACCGGTTCTCTGAAGTATGTCTCGTATTGTATTTAGGTATTTATCTAATCATTTTTAAACAATAGTCTTAGCTTCCCCAAAACTGAGCAGTGGTTTCTTCGCAAAAAGGAGAACAATAACTTTTTCTCACTTTTGGAAGTCACTTAATACCTCCTTCTACCTGACTTGCCATCTGTTTTCAGTTTCACCATAATGGTCAGATCACCTCAATATATCATATCTTAACAAATATACAACTCGTATTTAAATACTTTGCAGTTTTTCTATCAGTCCATTTTTTACCTTTAGGGCGCTCCGTTAGAAAACTTCTTCAAATCGTTTCTTATACGGATCTAAAAATATTGGCTGAGTTGGACTCATCAGTGATCACAATTGAACATGCGAATTCGTAAAAAAACAGTTTTCCGGGAATTGACCACGCAAATAAAAAATGTTATTTTTCGAACGCAAACATATTTTAGTTTACGCAACATGTTCAGAAGGTCTACAAATTCGTAGGTACCCTAATTATTCACCTATATTTTATGATGAACATTTCGACGGGTTGATAAAAAAATAAGCTCTTCAAAGAATTGAAAAAATTTCTACGCCTAGGAAATAATGCAAAGTTGTAGGAGCAATATACAGTAAGTGATTCTGCTGTTACTAAGTGTGTATATGAAATTGAGGGAGGCGCAAGTAAAACTGCCAAACTCCCATTAATTTCTTTCGTTGGTAACAAGTAGTGATAAGCGATATTACGATTTTTCATTAGCTTTGATTTCAGTGATTGCTATTTTTACATCAAAGATATTTTTGTATTGCTATTGCGATCGCAATATAAACAACGAAAATATGAAAACATTTCTATTCTACATATATTTACTTTTTTAATTCATCAAATAAATTTTCAAATTTGGTTTTAACAATAACTAAAACCAACAAGTAAAAAGGGCTAAGTTCGGGTGCAACCGATCATTTTATACTATTGCAACTTGCATTAATCAAAGACAGGGAAATATCTTACGATGAAAACGTCAACCAGAAGATCGGAATCTAAACAATTGTGTATATGCATACACCATATATAACTTATACACTGACCTACATACATACTATATATTCGGTATAAGAATTGTTAGAAAAACCAAAATCATTATACATAGTCATTAGCCGGATGTTTGAAAACATGGTTATATGGGGGCTGAGTCAATTTTTCGCCAAATTGTATTAATTTTAGGCAAAATGATGTACTGTTTTTAGTAAAATACGTTCTATCAGGAAGTTCGAAAATCTTTTTATTACGTGTATGGGGGCTCAGGGAAGTGTTGACCCTATTCCACCCATTTTGGATACACAGAGTAACTACTACTCGGGTCCGGAAATATGGGATTTCACCAAAAAGTGGGCCCCTGTAAATCCCTGTCATGCTAACCCGTCGGCAAATTTTTACATTTCTGGCGTATTTAGTTATTGATTTATCGCGCTTTAGTCAGTTTTGAACAGTACCACTTCAAGAAAGAAACCCCACCCGGAATGAGCGGGGTTTTCATCTGATTTCATTCATTTTCACACTATCGGTAGTAATTCTTGTAATATTCGTGTTGTAGCTTTAGTAGTTTAGGAGATATGCACATTAAACATGCGAGGCGGGGCCATGCCCACTTTATCAAAATTTTTTATCCACATGTGCCCCTTGCTCCTGTGATCCCCTGTTTCAATTTACAGTTTTATATCTTAATTATGGCACTTTATATGTTTTCGGTTAATAGCGATTTGTAGGCGTGGCAGGGGTCCGATTACGCCCATCTACGAACTCGAATTTTTTTTGTACTAAGGAACCTCTATACTAAGTTTCATTAAGATGTCTCAATTTTTGCTTAAGCTACAGCTTGCACGGACGGACGGACAGACAGACAGTCAACCGGATTTCAACTTTTCTTGTCATCGTGATCATTTATATATATAAAACCCTATATCTATCTCGATTAGTTTTAGGTAATACGTATAACCGTTAGGTGAACAAAACTATAATACTCTGTAGCAAGTGGTTGCAAGAGTATGAAAATGTTGCGTAAGAATTCAGAAACCATGGTTCGCCCAACTCTGAATAGATTGCAATCAAAATTACAGGGTAGGCCATTTAAAGTTGACCCATTTGCCCATTTGCCCATTTGCCAAAATTAAGGCGTCGCGGATAATCAGCTGGGTTTAGTTTTTGTGCCATTTGAATTTTATATGGAAACATCTTCAAATCTTTATGAATTATGCGTCGGAGAGTGGTGCGAGAGATGTCTAATTCCTGAGAGCGGCGATAACTCGATGTCGATGGAGTCTCCTCAATACTGGCTCGTACAGCTTCGATATTTTCATCAGAACGTCTTGTGCGTTGTCTGGATGCATGACTGGCATTACTGAGATTACCGGTGTTCACAAATTTTGCGTATGAAGACTTAATTGTGTTCTTAACTGGAGCACTTTTCACTTTATTTTTTTGCGAAACGCACGTTGAGTTAACACAATTGAAAAGTTATTTTGAATATAAAGCTGAACAATTTCAGCGCGTTCTTTTGGAGTGTACTTTTCCATGGTATAAATTGTCTTCGAATGACGCTTCTAACGCGGTATGACATTAGCCGATTTGTCAGCGCTGTTAAAAGTTACAGCGTTGCCAGATGGGTCAACTTTAAATGGCCTACCCTGTAGAATGTTATTAAATGCTATATACACATGTGCATAGGTATATCAGGAAAAGATCAGAGAAAAGATCAATTTCATTCATATTCAGCATAAAACCATATAGTTTTTAATAAAACTTAACTCCACTTAATTTTATTAAAATATCACGCACACAATCTAAACGGTTTAACAGAAGATAGAAAGTCTGAAATTGCTATATCAGTTAAGTATATTGGAGCTGGGATAAAGACTGAATTGATTGCTTTAACTTTTGAGACTGCTCAAGCTTACTCAAGAATATGTTGCCCGATAGTTCTTAGGTTGACCGACATATGCGGTACAAAGTAAACCAGAAGTTCGAAAATCTTTATTTTAGGTATGTGATGGCTAAGGAAAGTATTGACCCGGGTTTATCTATTTTTGACGAAAGAACACTCTATTATTGAGAAAACATCTTTTCTGAATTTCAATAATACATCTCAAATTTAGCCATACTTTCTGTGAGAAGTCAACCAAAACATCTGTTGTGCGATTTTTACATTTTTTAAACGTAAAATAAGATGCCTCAAATCTACTATTTACGCAAATATCAATTCCGAGAACGTCATTAATGGTTGATTCATACTCTGTATCAAGTAAAAGAGTTACATGGAATTTAAAATTGTGACATTTGAAAAGAAGACGTAGGCCTAATCACACTAGGACGTAACGATATAAATGCATTTATAAATATATAAGATACATAAAACGGATATATAATGTTAAGCATCAAACTCCGTTGATATTGGTTGCACATTGCTCAATTTTGTTACCCGCTTTTTAAAAAGCCTTTTGCCTTCAGCATTAGCTGTATTAGCTTTACTGTTTTGTAAGATATGCACATCAATCTATTAATCGCAAACGTCCCTCCATACTACGATGCCCTGTACTGAATTACTGTTTTATATCTTAATATGCAGCTTAGTAATATCATTTCATTGTTTTTGTTCATCTGCAATTGAAACCAACCAGATTTCACTTTGTCAATTGTGGAGCAGACCCTCGCACCAACGGCAACGCAGAATCCCACTTGGACTGCTACAAATGCTGGTTCTTTATGATTCCGAAAAATCCTAGATGTGGGTAACCAGACCCTTATAGATCGACGAAGCAGTTTGACCCTACCATAAATCCCAGGGAGTTCTCTAGGTTAACCGTAAAGTCTAGAGCTGTTTCAACCTCAGTCGGGCAAAAGCGGGGCAATTGAGAAGCAATCTAATTTTGCAACGGTTCCACTGTGACCCGACCTCAAAAAAGTCGGATATCAAAATAGTTTGATGCTACTGAAAAAGAGGTCAAACACTTTTTGACAAGTGAAAAGCGCACTGTTGCTCAAAGTCAGTTTTGTATCTCTGCTATTGAACTGAAGGCACACTTCTCTGAAGGAAGCTGCAGTTCTGCACCACCGTACATCTACTACCTTGATGGCAGCCATCTCCGGTGGAAAGATACTGAAGTGGTCGGGTAGCCTGAGTTGATGGAGAGCTCCCAAAAGAAGACCCTTCTCACCTTTCCCCTAAGCTTCGATCCATCCGTGAAAACTGTGTTCATTGCATCTCCAAGCCATTGGCTACATACCGCGCACATATCTCTCCCTGGTATTTGCGTAGAGAAGAAACCTACCGGCGAAGATTCCTCGATACAAAGGTCCAATCATATCCCTACTTGGAATCCTTCATATACCCAGCTTCCCCAAGTCTTATAGCAGATTTCACCGCAATGCACCTGCCTACCATCTTTGTTGTAGTCCTTAGTGATCCACAAAAGCCAATAAGCAGCGCTCTTTGAACACGTTCCAGCAGCTTAGTAAGAGAGGTTTTTACAAGCGTCTTTAAGCACACAACAACCACACAGAAGATTATTGACTTAACTAATGTTTAATAAAGCCAGAATACCACTTCAAGAAAGAAACCCCACCGCTTTCCAGCTGCTCTTCTTCAGCGGTCTAAGGCAACCGATGATGTCTTTACTTTTTTCGCAATGCTTGGTCGCACGAAAGCTTCCTGTCAAGTCTAAGCCCCAAGTACTTCACCCAGTCGACAGGCTGAAGACTTCAGCCTCCCCGGGGGAGAAAAATATCTGTGATCTGTGATTGAAACTAACTCAGTTTTATTTGGTTTGGTGGCTAAACTACTTCTATCTCTTCACTTGGTTCTCAACTTCAGGTACCCTCGGTCAAAATATTAGGCGATGCCTAGAAATTTTCCTTTTATATATACATAATATGTAATTAGACATATAGTTAGACGGTAAGTCTTAGGTGTTACAAACAACCGTTAAGTGAACAAACGTATTATAATCTGTACAACTGCAGCGAGAGTATACAAATAAAGTTCAAATTTAAGTCGATGTGATCTGAGCGAAACATTTATAGTTCACAGGCTTCACATACTCTTCAAAATAAATTGCCCGAATGTTTGTGACATAAAGAGAAACGATTTCATCGGAGTGGAGTGTTCGTTTGCATTCGTTGTGCAGATAGGATAATGAAATACGGGTTATATGTATGAGTGTACAACAAATTGCAACATGATGTATTTTTACTAGGGCGATCCAACACTCGCCAGTTAGATATGAAGCATTCATGTTTCGATGTATATATATAGTTATTATTTCTATAATTCAGTTGCTTACAGTGACATTTATGCATCGAACGGCGGAGTTCGTTGGGTGCATTGTTTCATATTCAAATATTAAAAACACAAAATAGTAGTAATAGTAATAACTGATTTCAGAACTTAATTCTTATTTCCCTGTTTTCGTCACAATTGTTCATTACGTTGTTTCAGCAAATTTCAAATGTTTTAATATTCGAAAACTAACATCTCTAATCTCTAATGACCACTGAACTATCCTCAAAATTTGGCAGGTAATTTAAATACTGAAACCCCGTTGTCAAACTTTCTAAACCAATAGAAAATTATTTCTTGTTCTATGTTTTTTCCCACTTGTAGAACCGACTTGTTACCACCAAATACCAAGTGGATCAAAACTGGCAGCTCCATTTGCCCATTTTTTGCGGTCAGATATTTTATTCTGTCGAAAAGGGTTTTTGTTTTGCATCACAAATTAAATTTAAGGTATTGCAAAGATGTCTATTTAAATGAATTTATGTTTTTTGTTATGGGTTTGTATTGTTTTAGTCTAGGAAGGATGAATTCGTATTTTTCGTTTAGTACACCGATAAACCGCAAATAGTTTATTTATTATTTTTACTTTTTCTACAAGATAGGTTTCATTCAAAACATAATAGATTTGTACTTTTTAATTAAAAAAAAAAAACAAAAAACTATAAACAATTCTCGAAACCGGAAAGCTGGTGTTAAAGTGCATGCTTCATTGATCGATGAATTTCAACCAACTGGCACTTAGTGCACTACCAAAAACATTGATTAAACACTAAGCGCCAGACAACAAGTGATTTCATTTCGCTCTCTCACACAAGGACAAAAAGCCCGAAACAGCAACATCAAACATATGCAAATTTATGTGCCAACCCAAATACCCATGAATAGCTCAGCAGAATCACAGTTGAAAGTCAACAACAAAATACAATAACAAACGCTGATATGTAGGGATGTATGCGAGTGTGTTTGTGGGCGCACAATTTACCCATGAACGAAAACAATTGCGTTGAAAATAACAAAGAAAATTAAAATGAAATGTTTTCGAGCAGGAGTAAAAGCCAGCTGGACTTGCGGCAATGGACACTTGCCCACACCTCTGTAAATATCGATGGTGTTGCATGTAACACGAGTGCCTGTTGCATTTATTGCCAACGAAGGCTGCACAGCCAGAACTTTCGTCCTTAGTTGTGCACTTTTTGATGAGACGATTTAGCATTCATCGCCAGCAGAAAATCCCGTCAATACCAGTCGGACAAAAAGGATGGAGTTTTATCACTCGACTTTGTTGTTGTTTGTGTTTGCAATTAAATAATAAAATAGGGTGTGAAATCAACAGGAAACCAACAAAGTGGCGCACCGCACAAATTAGAAGGCGGTAGAGGAGCGCTAAACAAAACGGGGGAGCTGGACGATTGCATGAAATACAGACTAATCTACTTTTTCAACGGCTGCTTTGCATTTTTGTCATACAATTCCACTGCAGGATATAATGTTATCTATGTTCAGTTTCATCCATGCGTGTTCTATGCATGCATATATATGTATATAAATATAATCAAATATTTTTTTGCAACGCAAACATTTTTATTATTTATTATAATTATAGGCTCATCTATACATGCAAATTCATCTTTTATTTAATTTGCTACAAAATAATACATTATTTTCGTTTTTTCATGAAATGGTGTCATCGTTGGTTTAAATTGACTCACATTTTATTTGATTAACTTGGTTGAATTCATGTTATATTTATTTATATATAATCTTTTATTTTTTATTCATATCTAATAAATATGGAGAAAACCCTATACATCAATTATTATTTACTTAGTGATTATACGTAAGAGCCGTAATGTATACATTCAAAAAAAGTACTCGGAAATTGTAAATAAAACGCAAAATATGTGATTATTCTTCAATATTCATTTTGTCACTTTCATAATTTCATAATAGCTTTCAGCTCCTTCAGCGAATTTTTCTTTATTGTTGTTTTTGTTTTGTCTCTTCGATCGATTGAAAACGGGTTCGACGAAGCGGCAATTTCAGTTTGGGAAACAAGAAAAAATCCCATCAAAAATCGAACGATGGTATTCATTGCATTTCTGGCCTTAAAATTCGGTCACAATCGTACTCTTTAAAAAAAATCAGAATTGTCGATTCGAATCGGGCAAAAACACGTTTTATACCCAAAATATCCACCAAAATCATTCGAACGGACTCGCGAGAGAAGTTGAGCTCTTTTGCCATCTCTCTAACACTTGTTTGACGATTTTCAAGCACCATATCTTTCACTTTTTTAATGTTTTCGTCAGCTGATTGAAGTCGAAGGTCGTCTAGAACGAGGCATATCTTCAAAGACCTCTCGACCGTCTTTAAAAGCTTTGTACCACTCGAACTTAATTATCGTAAGCCTTTTCCGACATTCACAACGA
Source organism: Bactrocera zonata (assembly GCA_037783105.1). NCBI lineage: Eukaryota > Metazoa > Arthropoda > Insecta > Diptera > Tephritidae > Bactrocera > Bactrocera zonata. Next base: position 178,578 of record JBAWJQ010003920.1, read on the forward strand.
TTCCGCACACGAAATGTGGTTTGAATTGCAAAATGTGAGCCAAATTCTTTGTCCGATATTTTTATCCATTATAAAAATCGCACTACGAACAATCGAACTACTGAGTAGTACCGACTTAAGCAGCTGCTGCGCTCATATTTGCAATTTTTGGTAATTAAGGACAGTCCTACAAATTTAGAAAAAAACATTTTTTTGAAATGCCATTTACCTGGGAATTTAACAATTTCATGCTGCTTTTTTGTCACAATGCTGCTGTAAGATATAGTGGTTTGATCTGGACCATTTTTCGACGATTGTGGCAATACCTTGGATAACATTTTAGGCCAAATTTCATAAGGATACCTTGTCAAATAAAAAGGTTTCCCATATGAGGACTTTATTTTCATTTTTTAGTTTGTATTGACATATTGGTTTGAGACCCGCCACCTAAAAAAACACCCCCAATGAAAGGAAACAACAAGCCTCGGATGAGTGACCCCTTTTGATGACGACCATGGCAAACGAATTAAGGACTATGATTTGAGGGCATGCACCTGGAATGTCCGGTCCCTTAATTGGGAAGGTGCCGCTGCCCAGCTGGTTGATGTCCTCGAGAAAATATAGGCTGACATCACCGCCGTCCAAGAAATGCAAGGACAGAGACAAGTAGGTCCTTGTGGAATTTACTGCAGTGGCCATATAAAGGAGCGCAAATTTGGTGTTGGATTCGCGGTGGGAGAGAAACTCCGTCGCCGAATACTATCATTCGCTCCGGAGAATGAACGTCTAGCCACAATCGGCATCAAAGCGAGGTTCTTCAACATATCGCTGATTTGCGCCCACGCCCCGACGGAAGAGAAGGACGATGTGACCACAGATGCCTTTTATGAGTGCTTGGAGCGCACTTATGAAAGATGCCCCCGCCACGATGTCAAAATCGTGCTTGGCGATTTTAACGCCAGGGTGGGCAAAGAAGGTATCTTTGGCACTACGGTCGGTAAATTCAGCCTCCACGAGGAAACATCCCCAAATGGGTTGAGGCTGATCGACTTCGCCGGGACCCGAAATATGGTTATCTGTAGTACTAGATTCCAGCATAAGAAGATTCATCAACCTGGCAGTCTCCGGATCGAAAAACCACCAACCAGATCGATCATGTTGTGATAGACGGAAGACACGTCTCCAGTGGTCCGAGGTCCTAACATAGATTCGGACCACTATATTGTTGCAGCCAAGATTCGCAGCCGCCTCTGTGCAGCAAAAAACGCACGCCAACAAACACAAGGAAGGTTCGCCGTCGAGAAGCTGCAATCACAACAGACAGCCGAACAATTTTCTACTCGGCTTGCACTCCTGCTCTCTGAGAGCACTTGTCAACAACTCGGTATAAGGGAACTGTGGGACGGCATCTCAAACTCCTTACGTACAGCTGCAACCGAAACCATTGATTTTCGGAAAGTGCAAAAAAACAGCTGGTACGACGAGGAGTGCCGTGTCGCAGCGGAGAGAAAACAGGCTGCCTACCTCGCAACGTTACGATCGACCACAACACGTGCGGGATGGGATAGATACCGAGAGTTAGAGAGGGAAGCGAGACGCATTTGTAGACAGAAAAAGAAAGAGGCCGAAATGCGTGAGTACGAACAGCTTGATAAGCTGGACGACAGGGGTAATGCTCGAAAATTCTACGAAAAGATGCGGCGACTTACAGAAGGTTTCAAGACCGGAGCATACTCTTGTAGAACCCCCAAAAGTGATTTAGTCACCGCTGCCCAAAGCATACTTAAATTATGGAGGGAACACTTCTCCAACCTCCTGAAAGGTAGTAAACGTACAACGCCAGGAGAAGGCGAACCCGATTCCATTGCCCGACCATGAAGAGGTTCGAATAGCAATTGCCCGCCTGAAGAACAACAAAGCGGCAGGAGCCGACGTATTGCCGGCCGAGCTATTCAAACACGGCGGCGAAGAACTAATAAGGAGCATGCATCAGCTTCTTTGCAAAATATGGTTGGACGAAAGCATGCCCAACGATTGGAATTTAAGTGTGCTATGCCCAATCCTTAAAAAAGGAGACCCCACAATCTGCGCCAACTACCGTGGGATAAGCCTCCTCAACATCGCGTAAAAGGTTCTATCGAGCGTATTGTGTGCCCACCGTCAACAAATTGATTGGACCTTATCAGTGTGGCTTTAGACCTGGAAAATCAACAACCGACCAGATATTCACTAGGCGCCAAATTTTGGAAAAGACTCGAGAAAGGAGAATCGACACGCACCACCTATTCGTCGATTTCAAAGCTGCTTTCGACAGCACGAAAAGGAGCTGCCTCTATGCCGCGATGTCTGAATTTGGTATCCCTGCAAAGCTCATACGGCTGTGTAAACTGACGTTGAGTAGCACCAAAAGTTCCGTCATAATCGGGAAGGATCTCTCCGAGCCGTTCGATACCAAACGAGGTTTCAGACAAGGCGACTTTCTATAGTGCGACTTCTTCAATCTGCTGCAGGACAAAATTATTCGAGCTGCAGAACTAAACCGAGCAGGTACAATATTTTATAAGAGTGTACAGCTGCTGGCGTATGCCGATGATATTGATATCATCGGCCTCAACACCCGCGCTGTTAGTTCTGCTTTCTCCAGACTGAACAAGGAAGCAACGCAAATGGGTCTGGCAATGAACGAGGGCAAGACGAAATATCTCCAAACAAACAGTCGTCGCACTCGCGACTCGGCTCTCACGTCTATGTTGACAGTCATAACTTTGAAGTTGTAGACAATTTAGTCTATTTAGGAACCAGCATTAACACCACCAATAATGTCAGCCTGGAAATCCAACGCAGGATTACTCTTGCCAACAGGTGCTACTTCGGACTAAGTAGGCAATTGAAAAGTAAAGTCCTCTCTCGACGAACAAAAGCTAAACTCTATAAGTTGCTCATAATTCCCGTCTTGCTATATGGTGCAGAAGCTTGGACGATGACAACAACGGATGAGTCGACGTTGCGAGTTTTCGAGAGAAAGGTTCCGTGAAAGATTTATGGTCCTTTGCGCATTGGCCACGGCGAATATCGCATTCGATGGAACGATGAGCTGTACAAGATATACGACGACATTGACATATGTAGTACCGCGAATTAAAAGACAGCGGCTACGCTGGCTAGGTCATGTTGTCCGGATGGATGAAAACACTCCAGCTCTGAAAGTATTCGACGCAGTACCCGCTGCGGGAAGCAGAGGAAGAGAAAGACCTAAACTCCGTTGAAAGGACCAAGTGGAGAAGGACCTGGCTTCGCTTGGAATATCCAATTGGCGCCACGTAGCGAAAAGAAGAAACGACTGGCGCGCGGTTGTTAACTCGGCTATAATCGCGTAAGCGGTGTCTATGCCAGTAAAGAAGAAGAAGTTTGTATGAACAATTATCTATGCCAATTTAGTATTAAGAGGTAAGACCACCCATGATTTTCAAAAAAAACTTATTGTTTTTTGGTTTAAAGTAAAAACATTATTCAATGGGTAAAATTATAAAATTTGTTTTCCCTGTCCAATCTGTTGCAGTGTCAAAGCGAAATAGTTAGTGCTGCTAACTTGTATTTTTTATAGTTTAATATAATATTATGCACCATGTCAATTATTCATTAAATTTACTTTTCAACTATTCAAGTTTTTTTGCAAATGCAAAAAGTGTTTGTAAAACGAATCCAGTCTCTGGCTTTACATGTTGTTCAAAATTTCTTGGCTCGTAACATCAGCTTTATAGATATTCAGAAGAACAAGGCCATTCAATCTGTCTTCACTAGTTGCGTTCCGCAAGTAAGTTTTTGGCCTGCGAAGAGTGGAAAACGATCATTCATTGGGAGCAGCTGATACCCTTGGGGTAGGAGCGGTCTATATATGTAGATCGAAGCACAGTTAAGTAAAAAATTTTATCACAAATATTTTGAGTTTCAAATAATGTTTTAGGCTCTTTCCCATCTTGTGTCCTCGAGCATAATCTGAAATTCAAAACGTTTTAACTCTGCAATAACATTTATTAACTTATCATCGCTAAAATACATACTGGCGATAAAAATGAAATACAAACATTGTATAAAAATAATTAATTATTTTATAATCTACATGTATGTAGATATTCAAATATTTATTTGAACCTCTAAACCTCCTTTTGCGTATGCCCTTGGATCTATCAAAATTAAAATAAATATCTTTATATACGTTAAATCTATAATCCTTTATAGCTTTGGTGCAACAGAAGTTAACATGTTTTCTTATTTTTCATTTTCATTTGGCAAAAGTAATTAAAGTAAGGAAAGGATAAGTTCATTTGTAACTGAACATTTTACACTTTGGCAACTCCCAAGAACCAAGGCACATTTGACCAACTTGAACGGTTTAAATACAAGTGGAAAGACGGAAATTATTTTTTTAGTAGAAAGGGACAGACTGATTGAACTAATTTTGACTTTTCTCAGTTATACTCCACAATATATTTTGAAGCAAGTTAATATATAAATAATCAGGGGCGGATCCACGGGGGTGGATTAAAAAGTTATAGGTTATTTGCATCAAAAGTGACACTTCGCGAAGAAAAAGATTTGGAATTGCAAGTACAAAATTATAAAAAACAAAAAATCATATTGAGTAAAGTCAGCTGGATGTTCGAAAATCCAGATACTAGTCACATATATGGGGCTAGTTCAAATTTTTGTTCAATTGCATCCATTTTTTTTTCCAAACAGCTATTATGGACACATGGGCTTTATTAACCCTAAAAATGCTTTCTCAATATACCAACGAAATATCAAAGCGAATATTCGCACTTTTTAATAATAAAGGAAACACAATAAATTATTAGGAAAAAAGGAAAATTTCTTTCGTTCCTTTGTCGTAGTGGAAGGACTGTTTTTATAGCAATGAAACACAGTTTTCCGTGCAAATAAAGGGTGATTTTTTAAGAGCTTGATAACTTTTTTAAAAAAAAAAACGCATAAAATTTGCAAAATCTCATCGGTTCTTTATTTGAAACGTTAGATTGGTTTATGACATTTACTTTTTGAAGATAATTTCATTTAAATGTTGACCGCGGCTGCGTCTTAGGTGGTCCATTCGGAAAGTCCAATTTTGGGCAACTTTTTCGAGCATTTCGGCCGGAATAGCCCGAATTTCTTCGGAAATGTTGTCTTCCAAAGCTGGAATAGTTGCTGGCTTATTTCTGTAGACTTTAGACTTGACGTAGCCCCACAAAAAATAGTCTAAAGGCGTTAAATCGCATGATCTTGGTGGCCAACTTACGGGTCCATTTCTTGAGATGAATTGTTGTCCGAAGTTTTCCCTCAAAATGGCCATAGAATCGCGAGCTGTGTGGCATGTAGCGCCATCTTGTTGAAACCACATGTCAACCAAGTTCAGTTCTTCCATTTTTGGCAACAAAAAGTTTGTTAGCATCGAACGATAGCGATCGCCATTCACCGTAACGTTGCGTCCAACAGCATCTTTGAAAAAATACGGTCCAATGATTCCACCAGCGTACAAACCACACCAAACAGTGCATTTTTCGGGATGCATGGGCAGTTCTTGAACGGCTTCTGGTTGCTCTTCACCCCAAATGCGGCAATTTTGCTTATTTACGTAGCCATTCAACCAGAAATGAGCCTCATCGCTCATCGGACACGGACGCGAAACACATTTCGAACCGAACACTGATTTTGGTAATAAAATTCAATGATTTGCAAGCGTTGCTCGTTAGTAAGTCTATTCATGATGAAATGTCAAAGCATACTGAGCATCTTTCTCTTTGACACCATGTCTGACATCCCACGTGATCTGTCAAATACTACTGCATGAAAATCCTAACCTCAAAAAAATCACCCGTTATAATGTCTTTACAGCAATGATACAAATTGTATTAGTATTGAACCCAATCAAGCCATTTTTGATACCCAGAGATACTATTATCCGGAAAAGTCTCTTTCTGAATTTCAATAGTATATCTCTCGCATAGACCGATATTTTCGGTCGAAAGTAAACTATAGATACTGAAGTCCACATATTCGATACCTAGGATCATGAACAGTTTTTGTTGGACCTAAACAGTTTTTGGTCATAATGTGGCATACTTTAAAGGCATTATTAGTGCAAAGTTATATCCAGTTATATTAATTGCTTCCATTTGTATACTGGAAAATAAAAGAATAAAATGGAATTTAAAATTGTGCTATATAAGAAGTCGACGTGGTTGTAGTTCAATTTCACCCATTACGAAATCTAAGAGGAATGCCGCGGTGTGATTTCAACTAAAAGTGCGCGATACCACGCCTATCATCCATTTTTTACCCTTGCTTCCATAAAACCTCTCATATCATCTCGATTGTATTTATCACCATCGAATCCAGTCAATAGCTCTAGCGTTAAACGCTGCAGTACTATAATCAAATTCGTACTCTCGAAACTTGAAAGAGTTGCGTTGGGCGCAACGAAACATTAACCGTGATTGGATCAATGTATTATTTACAGATGAGCGAACTTTTGCACTGTTTAACCCCCCTATTCAATGGAGTAATGACACGCCCAAAAGGTGCATGTTTATGGATGCTTCTCTGTTCATAGATTTAGGGTTTGGAGATCTTCGCAGAATATCTAAATACTGCTAGAAAGATAAAATTGCATAGAAAGAGTTTACCCAGTCATCTGAAGTTACGACAAAAATAGCTCTGATTGGACACCGCAATAAGACAATGATTCCAAACATGGAAGTAGACTCATACCCCATATTGTTTCTTTAGATTGTCCATCGCAGTCACCAGGCGCCAATCCAATAGAAAATTTTTGAACACCTAATGTCAAGAAAACATTTAGCGTCAACAAAAGCTTTCATTCCAAACATACCCCAACAGCGCAAAATTTTGTTGTAAGTTGCCGTCAAAGGTGTCAGACTATAATAGACAACGCGAGCTTGGAGAAAGTATTAAACAAAACAATGTATTTTCTATAATTACAACCTTTTTCCAAATGAACGCTACCACGCTTTGGAAAATGAAAACGTTATTTTTTGAATGCACTGAACGCCTGTGTATGGCTTGCATGAGTGAGTGTATAATTATAAGTTAGGTTGTTTAAATTTACACTTATGCAACTATTTAATATTTGTAATTAAATTTCGACCATTATACTGTGTGATGTGTACTACTCGCCTGATAACATTTCGGTGTGTTGTTTCGATAATTGTGTTAACTATGGAGTACGAGTATTAAATAACTACAAGTATATTTTATGAGTAAACAGTGCATTCAAAGTAACGGGTCATCTAAGAAGAGGTACTTTTAATACTCTTGCAACCAGTTGATATAGGGTTATATATATATATACATATATGTTTATATATACTATATATATATATATATTATATACATATATAAATGATCAAGGTGACGAGAAAAGATGAAATCTGATTGACTGCCTGTCTGTCCGTCCGTGCAAGTTGTAACTTGAGTAAAAAATGAGATATCATGAAAATTGGTATGCAGGTTTCTTATTACAAAAAAAAGTATAATTTCATAGATGGGCGTAACCGGACCACTGCCACGCCCACAAATCGCCATTAACCGAAAACCTATAAAGTGCCATAACTGTGCACTAAATTAAGATATGAAGCTGTAATTTAGTACAGAGGATCCCAGTAGCAAGAGGCGCCTTTGGGAAAGTTTTTTTTGCAAAAGTGGGAGTGCCCCCGCTCTCTAACAAGTTTAATGTATTTAGGAGACTACACTTAAGCTACAACAACCAAATTTGCTTAATACAAATCTTATAAGAACTTTTACCGACAGTGTGAAAATGAATGAAATTGAAGGATAACTCCGCTCACTCTCCATATAACGGTACTGTTCAAAATTACTAAATACACCAGTGACATAAAATTTTACCACCGAGATGGTATGACAAAGCTTTATGGTAGTCGGCATGAAAATTGGACGACGGGCGTGGCACCGCCCACTTCTTGGTGAAGTCCCATAACTCGGGACCCGACCAACCTATTTTCGACAAAATTCGTGGTATTCTTTTTATATCCATATGTCCCATTGTGACATTGTGACAACAACCACGCCTACTTCCCATATAGCACAATTTTAAATTCCATTTTATTCGTTCAGTTTCCAGTACATAAATCAAGAAGCGATTAATATAACGGGATAAAACTTTGTTCGAACAATGTCTTTAGTGTGTGCCACTCTATGACCCTGAACTGTTTAAATCCAATAAAAAACTGTTCAAGCCGCATGTACCGAATATTTAGACTACGTTACCTATAATTGAATTAAATATTATGGCCGAGTTAACAACAGCGCGCCAGTCGTTTCTTCTTTTCACTACGTGGCGCCAATTGGATATCCGAAGCGAAGCCAGCTCCTTTTTCACTTGGTCCTTCCAACGGAGTGGAGGTCTTCCTCTTCCTCTGCTTCCCCCGGCGGGTAATGCGTCGAATACTTTCAGAGCTTGAGTGTTTTCATCCATCCGGACAACATGACCTAGCCAGCGTAGCCGCTGTCTTTTAATTCGCTGAACTATGTCAATGTCGTCGTACATCTCGTACAGCTCATCGTTCCATCGAATGCGATATTCGCCGTGGCCAACACGCAAAGGATCATAAATCTTTCGCAAAACTTTTCTCTCAAAAATTCGCAACGTCGACTCGTCAGTTGTTGTCTTTGTCCAAGCCTCTGCACCATATTGCAGGACGGGAATTATGAGTGGCTTACAGAGTTTGGTTTTTGTTCGTCGAGAGAGGACTTTACTTTTCAATTGCCTACTCAGTCCGAAGTAGCACCTGTTGGCAAGAGTTATCCTGCGTTGGATTTCCAGGCTGACATTATTGGTGGTTTTCACGCTGGTTTCAAGATAGACGATATTATCTACGACTTCAAAGCATTGCTGTTAAATTTGGATTACGATTAGTAATCAATTAGATTAAATTTGAAAAGGAATGGTATTGATTACATAATTCTCTTTTTAACAATTCCTGATTATTAATTAATTATGATTACAAATAATCCAAAAATAATTAAGAGGGTTACGAGAAAATAATCAAAAATAATCAAAAGTAATCAAAAAAGTAATTGGCTACTTTCAAGGATTATTTTTGATTATTTTCGATTATTTTTAAAAAAATTTGAAAGCTTATCATTTTATACTTACATTTCGTTTTGAAAAATTTGCATTGAAAACATTCTGAACAAATAAAACAAAATTAGATAGTTTTTGTATACAAAATAAAGGTGTAATCACTTCAATAACAAAATAACCAATAACATTTTAGTACTTCCTAAATCAAAAAAAAAGGGTAAAATACGTGGAAAAATAATAAAGAAAACAAATACATACATTCAATTCACAAAAAAAAAAAAAACAGTTTTATAATTTACATATATTTACAGTTGGCCTTCATTACAACTAATTTTTCAAAAGAAAAATCAGACAATGATTGCCGCCTTGGACTGTTGACGATCCCGGCAAATGAAAACAATCGTTCAACTGGAGCTGAAGACGTTAAGGGCGTGTTAAAAAAATAAATGCCTCCCTTGATAAATCATATTTTTGGTAAATCTCGTCAGCACTTGCATTGTCATTTAAATAGCTGAAGAACTGCTGTTTTATTACGGATCGTTGGTCAACTTTAATCTGTTCTTGTGGAGAAGAACTTACTTCAATTTCATCATCTGCAAAATCAAATCTTTAAAATGGAAAACAAAATAAATGTACGCATAAGCTCACCATCATCACTGAAATCAAAAAAATCGGGCATGGTCGACACATTATTAATTTTCCTTTCAAAATTAAATGTTTTACAATTTTTGGCGTAAAACCTGTAAAGTGTTTCTAAAATTCTGCTGGTTATATTTTCGACAGTTAATTCTGGCAATTCCGGATTTAATCTCAGCAACACCTTGACCCACTTCATTTTGATGCTTTGAGTTAGCACTGTTGCTGCAATTGCAATATTTGCCTCAGGCTTCAACATGAAATATGGTTGGAACCTTTCTCTTAACCTCTGTTCCATTTTTAAAATAGGAGATGATAACTGTTGCAATTCCTGGGATCTGCATAGCTTATGCAGCCTATTGCTCAGTGTCACAAGAGTTGGTATTAAAAATCCTGTAATAATATTAATGTAAATTTACCTTTTAAAGAACCAAAATATGAAAATACCATAGTTAATGTTGCTTTCTCCTTGAAGAAAGTCCAGGGCCTTTACAATTGGTTCCATTACCAAATTGTACATTTCCAGGTACTGTATGTCTCTTGCAGAAAACTGTGGCAAAATCAACTTATCACACAGATTATTTAACAGTAGTTATTTATAAGTAGTTTTTTAACTGTGTCATGCAATGAGTTCCAACGAGTAACAACGGGCAAAACCAACGATGATCCCAGGTGCCCTTCAATTATTTCCGACGACTTTGGCCACTTGCACTTCTTCCACAAGTTGTAGCATTTATCGAATGGCTAAAAAAATTAACATTAAACACATTTTCACAATTACAAAACGTTTTCTATTGTATTAAAAAAAATGTTTCGTTACATTTTTTCAATTTCAACGATTATTTTTTTAATGCAAAATAATACCATTCGTTCTGCAACTTACCATCTTATGCTGCATATACAGTGGCTGCTCAGTTTTTAAAATTTTATTGAAATCGGTTGAAGCAAGCAAATTTAGAGTATGGCTGCAACATCTCTGATGTGTGGGCAACAAACTTTCATTATCAAAGACTGGCATTTCGTCATTAATTTCATCTTCGAAAAAGTCATTTCCCACACCATAATCTCTGAACGCTTTTACAAAATTTGAACCGTTGTCCGTAATGGTCAAGACAATGTTTGAGCTGTTCAAGCAGTGTTGATTTCAGTAATCATCTGCGCAATATTTTCCGCGGTGTGTGCTCCACAAATTCTTCTACATGCCAAAGCTGCCGATTTGCGTTCGAAATTGTCTGTAAGCCAATGACACGTATGTATATCCAATGAAGCTTCTATGATTTCCAGACCAAACATCTGCTGTAGTACAAAAATATTTAGAGCAAACCATGTTTTCTTTTACATTTTGCATCATGATGGTATATTTTGTTTCCAATTTCTTAGCCGCTGTTTGCCTACACATCACCTTCATGCCTGTACTTTGAAAAAGATCTATAAAGGATTTCTTTTCCAGAATGGAAAGGGGCAATGAACAATCAATCACTGCATGTAACAGTTTACCATCGAACTCAGATTGCATGTTACCGCCAAGAGCGCACTTAGCACAAGTTGTCTTATCGGAAATCTAACAATAAAAATTATAAATTCATAGTGTGCTTTAATTTAAAAACTTTAAAACTAACATTTTCCACTTCTGTGTAAAATTCTTCTTTGAAAATAGTTTTTTGTGAATTCACACAGACTTTTTTAGGGGCGGTCCTGATTCCGCACTTAATGAGCTCTTTCGTTTCTCTTTCGTCTGCAGAAAAATCGGTTTCGGAAACATGAACAGACATTTAGACCTAAAAAAAAATTTTATTATTAAAAGTTAACAACAATTATATTTAATACTCACAATTACAATAGTTCACAATTAATGTTTTCCTTTTGCTAGTTAAACTCACACCCTTCTTTATGAATTAAAACGTGATTTCTTGGTGTCTTGCTACTTGATTTGGCACTCTTAAAATTACAACGCAGCTCAGTAGTAAAGCGAGTTAGTTATTATGTAGTGCATATGTTTGTACGAATGTTCAAATGCACACTGAGGAGCAGAAAGGAACGCATGTTTGCCTTTTTGAGACATTAGCAATTTTTTTTCACGATACAATTTTCTGGATAGATTTTTATAAAAATGTAGTTCATCCTCTAAAAAAAGTCATATGAATTACAGTTTAAAACTGTATACAAAATTTATGACAACTTACAAAATTTTCGTACAAATTTCAAAGACTTTAATAAGAGCGTTTATAATATTTTTGGGTATGCAGTTTTATAGTCCATTCAATGCTAGTATAAAAAAGAATCAACATCAAACTTTCAAAAAACCTATCGAAAAAAATGTATCATGAAAATCAATGCTAATACCTCAAGAAAGCAAATATGTTCTCGGTTTTGCTCCCCACTGTAAGTACACTCAAGCAAAAGAGTTACAAAACAAAGTGGCAAAATTCTAATGAGCACTTATGCTAGCAAAGGTACATACATATGTTACACACATACATATGTGCAACATCTCTAGCTTATAAGGAAAAGCTAAGTTAAGTGTTAGTTTGAAAGTTTGTTTGTAAAATTGGACTAATGTTATTAAATTGGAGTTATTGAAATGCAATATTTAAGTGAGTACTATTTTTGGAATTGTCAATCGATGGCAAACAAAATCTCACTGACCGTACTTTTGAAATGTTGGTATTAAAGAAAGCAAATAAAAAATAAATTATATTTGCCTAATTTTAGTGCGGCATAATTAGAAGTCTCTACTCAAATATATGGTTTATTTTGAATACATTTCCTCATACTGCTTCAGCTTATGCATACATATACCTACGTAGTATTATTTTTATTCTTTAAGAAACAGTGTTATGTTACTGAAAAATGTTCATTATAACTAAAGGTGTTCACTATTACTAAACCTTTAATGGTAGTGCAATTTGTTTTTCAATGTGAATACAGGTTTAGTGATAATGACATTTTTTCCACTATCACTAAATTTTCAGTGATAATGGATTTTGCTGTTTAACTACCACTGAAGAAATAGAAACCTTATTGTACTTACTTTTTAGTGTACTATGCCCAACCCTGATAACGAGTATGTAAAGTGTAACATAACACTCACAAAAAATATACGCAAAAGAAATATTTACTTTATACAAAATGCAGAATCAAGAAGAATACAACAGGTTATCAATTATCAAATCGATGAACATCAGTAGTAATAACAAAAAGTGAAAAAAAAACAACTGACATGAAACACTAGTTCCATAATTTCGCAAAAAAAAAAAATAATAATCAAAAACTATCAAAAGTAATCTTCGAAAGTAGTCAAATTATTTTTCGATTACTTTTTATTATTTTTTCGAAATTTTTAATAATCTTGACTATTTTCCGATTATCTGTAATGGTAATCAATTAGTTACCGTCCGAATCTGAAAATAATCGTAATATAATCATTACTTCACCTTTCAAAAAAAAAATCTAATTACTAATTATTATGATTAGTAATCATTACTTAACAGCTTTACTTCAAAGTTATGACTGTCAACAGTGACGTGAGAGCCAAGTCGCGAATCCGACGACTGTTTGTTTGATGACAGGAGATATTTCGTCTTGCCCTCGTTCACTGCCAGACCCATCTGCTTTGCTTCCTTGCCCAGTCTATAGAAAGCAGAACTAACGGCGGTGATGTTGAGGCCGATGATATCAATATAATCGGCATACGCCAGCAGCTGTACACTCTTATAAAATATTGTACCTGCTCGGTTTAATTCTGCAGCTCGAATTATTTTCTCCAGAAGAAGGTTGAAGAACGAAAGAGAGTCGCTTTGTCTGAAACCTCGTTCTGTATCGAACGGCTCGGAGAGGTCCTTCTCGATCCTGAGGGAGCTTTTGGTGTTTTGGTGTTGCAGGGATACTAAATTCGGATCGGCTTTAGTACATCGTCCCAGGATTTCGGGAATAAAATGGGTATGGTCGGATAGAGGAGATTCTGTAGATCAAGAAGCCGCAGGAAGCTTATAGTTTTCGAGATATTCGCATTTAAAGTTGAAAATTACCATTATTTGAAGTACGTATTTTCTCGATATAAAGTTAGTTTTTCACTTATATTTTGCACTTTTAAATCCACTAACACATTACTAATTCGTTTGTACACATTTATTTTATATAATATAGTGCAAAAATAGCTTTTATTATACATTTAACTTATTGTTGAACTCTGATTATTTAAGAATAACAAATGAGTTACAAACTGTGAAATTATCTGTTTTACCAAACTTATACAAGCAAAAATAAGTTCGACGCGAAAAAAATTTGATACATGCAAAAGCCAAACGCACGAGCCAAACGCGAAGAAGTAGCAATGCCATAATGGGTATAACAACCTCTCTAACATCTAATCATATTTGATCGTTCGTAGCTCTTTCGTTATTGTTAGGTAAATAAATTTTAACAATAAGTTAAATATTGAATTAAAACTGTTTTTGTACTATATAATGTTAAATGTGTACAAAAGAATTAGTGAAGTGCTAGTGGATATAAAAGTGCAAACTATAAGTGCAAAACTAATTTTATATCGAGAAAATACGTACTTCAAATAGTGGTAATTTTCAACTTTAAACGCGAATATCTCGAAAACTATAAGCTTCCTGCTTATATGCTATAACTATATATATTCTTGATCTGGAGAATCTCTTCTATCCGACCATACCCAGTTTATTCCCGAAATCCTGGGACGGTATACTAAAGTTTTCCCCCAAATTCAGACATCGCGGCATAAAGGCAGGTCCTTTTCGTGTTATCGAAAGCAGCTTTGAAATCAACGAAGAGATGGTGTGTGTCGTCGATTCTCCTTTCACGGGTCTTTTCCAAGATTTGGCGCATGATGAATATCTGGTCGATTGTTGATTTTCCAGGTCTAAAGCCAACCCTATATATGTATATACGTATGTGCATTTATTATTTTTGGTAAAATAATCTTCTAATAATAATGGAGGATGGAGTCATTTGTAGAAGTGCACGCAAGTGAGGACAAGTTCTCTGATCGCCATTCACTTGGGAGTGGCCAGAAACGATTCTTTTACATATGACTCAAGCAGCTCAGGACTTCCGGTCTTTGACCAAGAAAGCCTAAGAACATCCGTTTGAAGGCGAGCTAAAGTGAGAAGGCGAAAAATTCCCTCCGCAAGGTTGTGCGCTGGGTTTGAGTCCCGCCACGTAAAAAATTATACTAATGAAAAGGAACAACAATGTGTGATATATATAACTAAAATTAAGGGATAGTCCTTCTCTTATAAGCTTAGCCCCCATATACCTAATATAAAGATAATCGAACTTCCAGGTGACTTTGTACCGCACATACATATCGACCAATATGTAGGTTATCCCAATGAAAATAAGAGGGCGTGTTTTATACATAACAGTGTATCTTTGTGCCTCAAATAGATAAATTTGAGCGAAATCTTGGCCTAGTCCCTATATAACTAATATCAGGACTTTCGAACATCCGGCTGACTTTCTCTATATGATTGGTTTTACCTGAAAGTATTTCCCTGACTATGATTCTGGCAAGTTGTAGAAGTATAAAATGTTCGGTTGCATCCGAACTTAGAATTTCCTTACTTGTTTCAATATTATTTTTTTGACAGATTACGCGAGAATCGTGCCAAGCTTTCATGTTATTTTTGTTCAGTATATTTTAGCATTTCATCATGAAAAGACTTAAAACATCTTGAGACTAACCACTTCTGATATCCAAGCAAATTATATGTAAAATTTTACAATCGCAAGCAAATTAAGTCAAAGTGAGATTTGAAATGGCTCTAATAACTACTTATTCTTTAGAAACATATTTTTAACTTTGACACACTGGACGGAATTTTTCGGATGAGCCTCAGATTTTTTTAGGCCTTTCGTTCACCTTTATAACAGCGCAATACGCGCTTTTTTGTAATCAACGTAGACTTCTCCTTTTCAGGGTAGGGATCATCATCAGCCGAACTATTTGAAAACATGCCGTCGCCAAGCTGAATATACAATATTACTTAGAAATTAACGCAAAGGTTGATATAAATGGAATAATATGCCAACATGAATATTTACGGAAAACTTGACGTCCCTTCTCTCTGCCCATGTTTCATGTATGTATGTATGTGTTATGAAGAAACCAATTTCGGTTTCACTTCTTAGGTAAACCAAGCTGTAAGTAGAGTAATGCGAACAACAAGTTGCTTTTGGTTCAAAAAAAATATTAAAACAGAGGAGTGTTTGTGACATATTTATTTATGTTTATTATGAATACATAGTAGAGAATCAAGTAAATGATATCAAAGCACATTGCACTTGATCATCCGTTGCCACCTGTAAATATTTTATCCGGATATGATGTGAGGCTATCTAGGGACATATTACCCGAAGTGAAGGAAATTCTATCATTGTACATTCTTGCAAGGCAAATGTGCCTCCAAGGCACAGTGGTCGCGTCTACAAGCAGAAGGAACAAGCTTTTTGTCTTTTTTCACATATTCCGTGAGCATGAATTCGAACAAAGTTCTTAGTAAGTTGAAACGTTCGGACTCCGAAGAAAGAATTATGTGCAACTTTGACGCCAACATTGCTTACTACTACTACTGTGCCTAGAATTTTATTTTGTTGTATATTACCGCAACATGCTGCTTAGGGTATAATAGCTTTGTTAGCCATACAATCGGTTGTAAGACCTTAAATGATGACAGATGTTGACTTCTATATTTAAAGTATAATGAGAACTAATTTCCGCATGTCGGTTGCTCCGTCCGCAAGTAGTATAAATCAAGCACCAATGAAATCTTATTACACATCGTGCGTCTATTATGAGGCAGTTACTATCGAATTACAATTGCTCGAAATCGGGCTATAACTTTTCTAGCCTTCCTACCACCTGTAAATAAATATGGCTGGCTTTACTCGTAACAAAATGAACATACATATTTTCCCTATAGTCCCCAAACATAGTGATGCCTTCGGTCCTGTTGAATAATTTTTATTCAAAAATTTTACTGATACTTAAAAATTATCAATAATCAGAATGAATATATCTAAATCCAATCAACCAAATGTACATACATAGTATATGGACTTATACCTGGAATATGTAGTGTTTGTAACAGTTCCTGAAATAAAACACTTTTTGCCACAAATTGCACTTGGGTATAAAATTATAAATAAATCGCAAGCGAATCTAAGCCAAGGAGGTGACAAATGAACCTGATTGCTTGTCTTTTTATGTGAGTAAATCTCACACAGGCGTCAAACACATATTAATACAAATATGTAAGTAGATAATATCAACGTGTTAAGAGCTCGAAGAGATTTAACTTGTAAATAATTTATGCATTAATATTTTATGAGGAGAACGAGTAAAACAGGTAAAATATACGAGTATACATAAATGACATCTTTTGAGGTAACCATAAATTAGAAGGGACTGAAGCTTCGTTGCATTAAGAAGTTATTCTCTGGTCCACATGTCAACATAGTTTCAGTAATTTATACTTCTTAAAAATATTATAACATTCATTATTGTTTCATTTGGTCAATCCACCGATTACAGATTCCCTTCGACTTTTCGATTCTGTTTATGTAAAGGACATGTTTTGTAGCCGATTTTTTAAAACAAAACGCATTTGAATATTTCTGCGATTATCTTTATTTGAAAATTTATAAGCCAAACGTTTATTCCCAATCCTTACCATATGTACATATATAGGAGAATAAAAGACTTTAACCGAATTTTATTTCACTCAAAAAAGACAAATTGCCAGGTGTAGTTTAGTAAGACCGCCACATGAATTTTTAGACTATTTGAAGGAGTTAAAAATAAATTTCCTAAAGGAATTTTATTCAAATTGTATACGATACGATAGGAGTAAAGAAGTTTTCGTTTGATAAATTAAAAAGTGTCAGAAGCTTTGCCTGCTTTGTCAACAGCAACACTGATTTAGATTTATTATAAGAACTTTTTCTTGAAAATATGAGTGAGAGTAAGAAAATATCTTCTAATTCCTACGAAAGAATACACCTGCGACCACGCACAACTTACCATTCAAGATTTTCAAGTGTTGCCTATATTTGGCAACACTTTATGGAGATAAGAACTGTACCAAAAAGAAGCCGCACACTTTCAATTCAATATTTTCATGAAGTATCCGTTTGATCACAGAACACGTGATCAGTTCTGCTTCTATTGTTTTTTCTTTCTACGTAATTTGTAATATCATTTTCGCCTCGAATCAAAGAGCACGTGCGTGTGCAAATTCTCGCTTTTCATACAGAAAGCCAGCAAAACGGTTTAAAGTCAGTGTAAATGGTGTGAAAAATATTGTAATAAAGTTCGATGAAACGTGTTCTCTTAAAGATTTATCAAAAAATGGTCGAATAAAAGGCCCTAGTGATCCAAATCTTGAAGAAAAGTGTTGGCCTTTATAAACCAAAGCAAATCAATGTCTGTGCGCGATTTGGCGACAAAAGCTAAAACCAGTGCTATTATGATTCAAAAATTGGATCAAAGAAATAATTTAAAATTTTATAATAAAACAAAAGATTCCCTAAAAAGTCAACGACAAATAAAAATAGGGAAAACAAGGCTAGGGAAGTTGTACGAACGTTTGCTAAAAGGTTCTGTTGAGAATGTTATAATGGACAATGAAACATACGTGAAAATGGACTCAAAAACATTAGCAGGTCCCCAATTCTACATGAAACCAAAAGATGGTAGGTCGACCAGTCAGTGTCAACCATTGAAATAGAAAAATATGACGAGAAAATATTCATCTGGCAGGCTATTTGCTCTTGCGACCTTAAGACCACTCCATTTTTCACAAAGTGTACTACATCGGTGGACAATTATAAGAAGGAATGTCTAAACCGTCGCCTGATACCATTTTATAAGAAACACAGCATGTCAACATTATTTTGTTGTTATGGTTCCTAAGCCAGGAAAGGATCCTCACGTAGTCTCGTCATATAGACCAATTTCACTACTTCCACAAATCTCAAAACTTTTTGAAAAATTAGTTTATCTAAGATTAAAATCTATAATCGACGAAAAGCAGTTAATCCCATCGCATCAGTTCGGTTTTAGAAATAAGCATTCAACAATAGAACAAATTCGCAGAATAACATCAGAAATAGAAAAATCCCTGGAGGAGGGAAACGTATGCTCAGCTGTATGTATTTCTTGACGTTGCACAAGCGTTTGACAAGGTATGCCACGAAGGTCTTATGCAAAAACTAAAATCATGTCTTCCGGTTGAGTATTGTGCTCTTTTAGAATCGTATATCACCATGAGATTCTTCCGTGTAAAACAAGGAAATGAATTCTCCAAACTTAAAGAAATTGAAGTAGGTGTTCCTCAGGGAAGCATCTTAGGTCCACTTTTTTATATTCTGAGATACAAGAGACATACCGTTAGCACCAAACAGTATGACTGCCACTTTTGCTGATGACACCGCAATACTATGCGTCGAAAAAGCAGCAGAAAAGGCTGCGCTAAACCTGCAACCTGCGATCAACTTTGTAGTAAGTTGGACTAAGAAATGGAGAAACAAAAGAATCACTTATCAACCTATAAGTATTCTAGATGTCTGCATACCATACGCAAATACAGCTAAATATCTTGGCATCACGCTTGATGCTAGATTCGTTGGAAAGAGCATATTAAAATAAAAAGGATTGAACTTAATCTGAAATTGTCGAAAATGAAATGGCTAATTGGGCGAAGATCAAACCTGTCCATATAAAACAAATTACCTCTTTATAAACAAATAATCAAGCCGGTATGGTCATATGGTGAGAACTGTGGGGGTGTGCCAATGATGGCAGTATTAATATTACACAACGTTTTCAAAACAAGGTAAGGTTGTAAATGCTCCCTGGTACTGCAGAAATGCGGATATTCATCGAGACCTAAGAATGAATACAGTCGCCGAAGAAATAAGGAGTCAGGCAGATGCCCACTACAAAAGGCTTAATGCACATGTGAACGAGGAGGCGAGGAATCTTCTTTTAGACACATGCCGCTCTAGTCGATTATGTCGCAAAAAACCACATAGCTTAATTGGAAGCTAAAATATAAAGGAATTAATTATTTACCATCTACGTATGAATATTACTATTAATTTCTATGTAATTTGTTTTTAAGTTATTCAAATCAAACTGCTCGTTAGTTTTGAAACTAGTTGTAGTGATATCAAACATTGTTAAAGTTTTAAAAATATTTGTAATAAAAAAAAAACAAAAAAAAATAAAATAAAATAAAAAACATTAATTTGACCCGATTTAACCCAGTGTACTACGCTCATTCCTCTCTGGCTTTGCTTAAGGATAACAATGTCAATTTTGTTAAAAAAGAGGAGAACCCTCCAAACGCTACAGAATTTCGTCCTATAGAGAAGTATTGAGCAATTGTCAAACGGAACTTGAAAAAGGACCATCGAGTTGTCGAAAACATCAATGAATTAAAAAAACTGGCTTAAGGCAAAAGAAGGTGTGCAGGATTTAATGAAGGGAATTCAACGAAAAATTCGACATAAATTAAGAAAATATTTTTTTTTATAGTTTTAATTAAAAGTGGATGAAAATTCTTATATTTGTTATTAAAAAAATAACAAGCAAAAGTTAATAAATTCCGTTACATTACAAATAAAACATTGGGTGCAGTTTCTTTTCGGTACAGTCCTTACATTTTGCGGTATCGAATTTTTATTTAGAAATAAGTTAGTGACATGTTGTTTATCAAAACCAATTTAAAAACTTAAAGCAGAACACATTCAGTTATATACTGAATACTTTGAAAGTTAGTGAGCTTTACCAAATGAGCTGGAAGTATAAGAGACTGACAAGCGATGAAAATATGATCATTTATTTACTATAATTCAAATTATTCTTTTAATTTACTTTTTTAATTGAAATACGAAGTCGCGTTATTACTTTAAAAACAATAAAATCGGCTGCTTTTGTATAAGCAAAGGAAAGCTATTTTGTGTTTAACACTTATGAAATCTTTTTCGTTTATCAGAGATAATTTGAACGAAGTGTCCATGATCGGCCATAATAATGAAAACATTCTGTTCATGAAATTTGTGCAGAATATGGGAGGTGTCCGGTAATAAGGACTGTCCGTACTGAAGTATTTCACTGTCCATAGTTGTGGTTTAATTTTCTTCTTCTTAATTGGCGTTGGCACCGCTTACGCGATTATAGCCGAGTCAACAACAGCGTGCCAGTCGTTTCTTCTTTTCACTACGTGGCGCCAATTGGATATCCCAAGCGAAGCCAGGTCCTTCTCCACTTCCTCTGCTTCCCCCGGCGGGTACAGCGTCGAATACTTTCAGAGCTGGAGTGTTTTCGTCCATCCGGACAACATGACCTAACCAGCGTAGCCGCTGTCTTTTAATTCGCTGAACTATGTCAATGTCGCCGTATATCTCGTACAGATCATCGTTCCATCGAATGCGATATTCGCCGTGGCCAATGCTCAAAGGATCATAAATCTTTCGCAGAACCTTTCTCTCGAAAACTCGCAACGTCGAATCATCCGTTGTTGTCATCGTCCAAGCCTCTGCACCATATAGCAGGACGGGAATTAAAAGCGACTTACAGAGTTTGGCTTTTGTTCGTCGAGAGAGGACTTTACTTTTCAATTGCCTACTCAGTCCGAAGTAGCACCTGTTGGCAAGAGTTATCTTGCGTTGGATTTCCAGGCTGACATTGTTGGTGGTGTTTACGCTGGTTCCTAAATAGACGAAATTACAACTTCAAAGTTATGACTGTCAACAGTGACATGAGCGCCAAGTCGCGATTGCGACGACTGTTTGTTTGATGACAGGAGATATTTCGTCTTGACCTCGTTCACCGTCAGACCCATTTCCGTTGCTTCCTTGTTCAGTCTGGAGAAAGCAGAACTAACGGCGCCGGTGTTGAGGCCGATGATATCAATATCATCGGCATACGCCAGCAGCTGTACACTCTTGTAAAAGATTGCACCTGCTCGATTAAGTTCTGCAGCTCGAATAATTTTCTCCTGCAGCAGATTGAAGAAGTCGCACGATAGGGAGTCGCCTTTTCTGAAACCTCGTTTGGTATCGAACGGCTCGGAGAGGTCCTTCCCGATTCTGACGGAGCTTTTGGTGCTGCTCAACGTCAGTTTACACGGCCGTATTAGTTTTGCGGGGATACCAACATCAGACATCGCGGCATAGAGGCAGCTCCTTTTCGTGCTGTCGAAAACAGCTTTGAAATCGACGAATAGGTGGTGCGTGTCGATTCTCCTTTCACGGGTCTTTTCCAAAATTTGGCGCATGGTGAATATCTGGTCGGTTGTTGATTTTCCAGGTCTAAAGCCACACTGATTAGGTCCAATCAGTTTGTTGACGGTGGGCTTTAATCTTTCACACAATACGCTCGATAGAACCTTATATGCGATGTTGAGGAGGCTAATCCCAGGGTAGTTTACGCAGATTGTGGGGTCTCCTTTTCTATGGATTGGGCATGCAAGTGTTTGGTTTAATTTTAGGTGTTACAAAATATCAGTAAGTGAAATAGAGCATTTTCTTAATATTAATGGCTAGACTAGGTATTAATCCTTCCAAAGTCTTAAATTAGGTTTAGACTCATTTTTGTGTGTTTATTGAATCGGATAACTTAATATCGTATTATTCAAATATTGTTTAGGCGCCCACAGTACAAATGAATATGCACCGACTTAAATTCTACATGAAGTTGATGAGAACACCATGACCGTATCTTACCTGCAAATGCATTTATATTGGAGCTCCACGCTTCTACTCCCCCTTCAGGATACCTACGAAACCATAAAGAACAAGTTAGAAACATTGAAATAAACAATTGTGGTCTGTCTCGAATTGTCTTTATGTTGATGCTACTTTTCAGTCAATTTAGCGCTACGGAGGTTAAGACGCCGCACAATGGGTAATCGGCGGCAAAAATATGTAATTTTTAACTATCTAATTTTAACAAAATCTCATTCCAGTAGTCTTTCTAGACAATGAATATAGTTTAATTTATCACTTATTTGCGAATTGCCATTTCACTGACATAACAACGTATTTTTAAAGTCAAATAAACAAAAAAATCTCTTGAAAATTGTGAAAAATATTGAGAAATATATGAGTACAGAAGTAAGGGATTTCGACGTTTTATGCAATAAGAAGTGACTTTAAAGTGTAGCCTAATATATATTATAATATATTATAAAATAATTATTTTCATTTCATAGGCCTAATTCATGTCAATTTTGACAAAGTTTTAAAAATAAAACCATTTTTTAAACACTTTTACATAAAAATTATAGATTTGACAATTAGCTACATGTACCTACATGGTCTAGTTAGTCCTAATATTTGATGTACACTTTAAGGAATATGATAACGAAAAAAAAAACTGCGCATATGTGCGGATACGTGCGGATAAGGATCAAAGATAGCTATAACCTTGTCTGTTGGAATTTTTTTTTTCGTTGTTTTGTTTTGTTTTTTTTATTGTTCGGTTTGTTGCTTTGTTGTTATTTTTTGGAGTTGTCTCTCGTTATACAACAACAACAAAATACTAGTTTAGATGCCTTATATTATTTGAACTAATTACACAGTACAACAGCTAATCTGGGGGGTGAGAAATTCCAGGTCGGGGTGATGGTACTAGGTCAGTATAGTAAAACCCTCAAAGGGTTTGGTGTTCGTATGTGTCGTATGTGATACCGAGAGAAGTGCAAACGGGTGAAAAAAAATTAACAAAACACGAAATTTTGAAATGGCAAAAGAAATAAAATATTGTGATATTGCAGAAATTTAAAATAATATTAAATACAATCAATAGTCAAGCAGCAATAGATCCTCAAAAATTTGAAATTTATTGCATGAAAACTGCGAGGTTATATGTCAGCCTTTATGAATTTTACTATATGCCAATGACGATACATAAAGTAAAGATTACAAGAAATATAGGCTTAATCATTCTAGAAAATGCGACAGAATTTCTACAAATCAAGATGTAATGCACTTGCTTTTAGCTTCATCACCTTTGTGCCAAATTTCACTCTAATATCTTTATTTATGGCTTAGTTATGGCACTTTATAGGATTTCGGTTTCCGCCATTTTGTGGGCGTGGCAGTGGGGCGATTTTGCCCATCTTCGAACTTAACCTTCTTATGGAGCCAAGAAATACGTGTACCAAGTTTTATCACGATATCTCAATTTTTACTCAAGTTACAGCTTGCACAGACGGACGGACGGACAGACAGACATCCGGATTTCAATTCTACTCGTCACCCTGATCACTTTGGTATATATAACCCTATATCTGACACTTTTAGTTTTAGGACTTACAAACAACCGTTATGTGAACAAAACTATAATACTCTCTTTAGCAACTTTGTTGCGAGAGTATAAAAATGAACTGCGGATACGTGCGGATAAGGATCAAAGATAGCTATGAACGGTTGTTGTGACAACGGACGCAATTGTTTAATTTATTGCGCGTCTTCACATATTGATAATTTAAAGAAGCGTTTGTGTAATTTCGAAATTCGTTGTTTAATAAAAATCTAACAGTTTATAACAAGTGTTATTTGTATAAATATATATTGCAAATAATATTTGCAAAATGTCATTCGTTTCAATAAGTAATCGACAGCTTACTGAAGAATTTATTCGTTGCGGGCGAAAAAGTGATATGTTGACGCAGTTTTTGAGGGATAAATTCCCTTCTTTTAGTGAAGATAAGGTGAAGTTGATTTTAGAACAAATTAAAAAAAGGTACATAACTTCATTCAATTCAAAATGGAACCAGTGCCAGAGGAAAAAAAACCTACTATTTAAAAATCATTCTGTATGGCTGGATAAGAATTT